>APFE031244552.1:35937-137929 GCA_000404065.3 Pinus taeda | reverse complement strand
TTAACCTTTCACAATAATAATTTTATTTTTCAAATTGTATACACAAGTTTATAGAAACCAAACAACGTATGTTCGCAACTATAATGAATGAAACCAGCGTATAGACAATAAACTTGTAAAACATCTAATTCATTAGTTGTTGAACTTAAATCAGAGTGTGATGCATTTTCTAAGAATCTGATTCATTTTCTAAGAAGTAAATAGATACAGTAAGAAACAAATAAATCAAGACACATAAGCAGCACACATGAACACCAAGATTTTTCAGGTGGAAACCCAATTTGGGAAAAAACCACCACTGTTGTCGTCTCAGTCTTCAATCTTCTTATTAAAAAGTGCTTATAATTTTTGTATTGGTGTAGAATTTTTCCAATACTCAAGCATCTACATGCTGAAGGCTACAACCTTCACTTGTTTTCCAACTTCTACTGGAAGGGAGCTCCAACCCCCTAGCTCTTGTACTGACTGATATGTTTACTAGTACGTAGGCGTTGGCCTACAGAAGGCTACCACCTTTAATCTTTCTCCAGGGACCAAGTTTCATAAAATTTCAGAATGGATAATATTCGAACACATCAACACAATATGTAGGCCATGTTTCATCAAATTTTAAGACTAGACCCATCATTAACATTGAAGCTCAAAATCAATCACCACTGCAATGCAACCACCAAATACAACTTCATCAACAAACCACTAAAACCCATCAACTCTGAAGCAAAACATAATCAATCAATCTAAGAAATTAGATCATTGTCACCAGAACGTAGAGCTGAACTCAGAATAGTGCATCAACAACAAGAACCAACTACAGCCTAAAAAATCATATGTCAAAATGTATACGCTACATCAATGAGGACAATATGCGAGTATATGCTACTTCCTGTAACCCAAAATGTGTATACCTCTAAAGACACTGAATCATAAAACTTTTGAACCAAAAACTGTACTACCCAAAGACATTCTAAAGATATATTTTCATATTAGAGAGTTCTAAATAGATAGCAGCAAAGATCACCCTTCGTACTCAATCAATCAATATGCTAGACTCAATCCCCTTATGCAATCAGTTTTACTTCAGATCTAATGAAGACATCATTAACATACAACAATAAAACAATAGAACTGATAAGATAGATCAGCCATTTTTGAACAACAAGCCCTTCCTCTGCATATGCTACTTGGAAGTGTTGAATATGTGTGTATACACTCCTTCACCAAGGGGAACCTGCGTATAGATATGCAAATAATGACTTATAACTTTGTATCTTTTGGAGACTTCAGATAAACCCATATCATACCATTTAAAGGATAAAACATTCGTTAGAACTCAGATCTAGCTTATCCATTATCGTATCATACAATGATAAGTCATTTCAGGTCTCATGATCTTGATCCAACATTGTATCCAAGGGTGCTCAAGATGTTTTAGATATATATCATAACCATAGCCCTTATAACACTGAATATACTTCACATAGAAGTATTCATGAAAAACCCTTTCACTTGCACACATAGCCTTTTATCCTCTCCTCTTTATATATGAGATCCTTTGTCAATACCATGCACCAAAACGACACTCAGAACCTATGGTCTTCTTATATAGGATGAAGAAAACGTTATTCCGCTCAATTTTGTGGGCTAATACCATGGTATGGACCCTTGGTATTCTTTAACCTTAGTTTTGCATCCAACACATGCTTTTCCTTCTGTGAAACTGTGTGCATACATATAAGATCCTTTTATTTTGTGTACCTACGTGTATACATTACTTAGACTAGGTTAGCCAATGTATACAACTTAAAACATTCTCTTTCCTCAATTTCTTAATTTTGATCTATAATCCTTTGTCCCAACATCCTGTTCTTCTGTGTCATTACTATGTTACCTCTAAATAGACCTGTTACAATGTGAGTTTCCATCATACATCACTTTATCATTTTTGAACTGACCTATATGTGGGTTGCCATCAAGGACAACACATGTACCATAATTCCAACAATCCCCCCCTTTGGACTTGATGGAAACCATAAAAGATACTCTCCCCCTTAGTACATGCTGAGATGCACTATATTGTCCATGCTCCCCCTGAGCACATGCAGAGTTTGTAGAAAGATTTTGCAAAAGAATAACATCACTCTATAACTCAACTATGTGAGTATGACCTTCCTATCACCAATGAATCATACATACACCAATCACGCAACCAAGTGGGGATACATCAAATGTTCATACATGACTGAAAATTACAATTATTACATCATCCTTTCCATGCATAGTGGGGGTACAAATTACATCATATGTCCAAAAGGACTCATTCATAATAGACTATGATAAAAAGAGACATATTTATTACACCACAGGTCTTTACATGACCTTTTCATCAAATGACATTAATAACTGAGACCATAGCTAAATTCAGCAACCATGATGCCAACAATGCATAATATTTTGAAGGATAATGCTCCCCCTTAACTCGTGCTACCTATGCATTTGTCAATAATTCATTCATCAAGTCATCTTCATTAATCAAATAAACATTAATGGGAAAAGCATATTAGCATACTGTATCCATCAATATCAGCCTTCACAACCATGTCAGAAACTAATTTTGATTTTGACCACTGTTTTTCTATCAGAAAAGCATATACGCTACTATTGGCATAGAAAATCGTGTATATATGTGACTCTGCTTCATGAAGTCCATTTATAGAAAACAATACTCTGAATCTGAACAAACTAATTTTAACAAAAAGATGAGGTAGAAACGACTCCTAGCTTTTGTCTGAGATATTCAAATGCTTCTTTGGGAACAAGTTTGGTAAATATATCAGCAACCTGATCCTTGGAGGCAACATACTCTAATTTAACCTTTTGTTCAAGTACTTGTTCTCATATAAAGTGGTTTTGAATGGGTATGTGCTTTGTCTTGGAGTGCATAATAGGATTTTTCAAGATACTAATCACACTTGTATTGTCACATCAGATGGAGATGGGTAGAGAACATGTAATTTGAAAATATTGTAATGGTTGCATCATCTAGAGAAGTTGTGTGCAACAAGATGCATCAGCCACATATTCTATTTCCATTGTAGATAAGGAAATCAAATTTTTTTTATTACTGAACCAAGATACTAATCGTGTTTGCATATAAAATGCACCTCCATTAGTTCTTTTTCGATCATCAACATTTCTAGCCCAATCCGCATATGTATATGCATGAAGGGTGAGATCTGTATCTTTAGGATACCATAGACCAAAGTCTTGAGTTCCTTGGAGATATTTTAATATTATCTTTACTTCTTCAAGATCTGATTCCTTCAGATTGGCTTGGAATCTTCCAACAATTCCTACTACATGCATGATATCTGGTTTGGTCCCTATTAGATAAAGTAGGCTTCCAATCATAGATCTATACTCTGGTTGATTCACTATTGGAGAATCATCATTAGAACTGAGACTACATCCTGTTACCATTAGAGTACATACTAGTTTGGAATATTCCATTCCGTAATTCCTCAAAATTTGCTTGAGATATTTAATTTGTGAGAGAAAGATTCCATCTTTTGTTTTATGTACTTGTAGACCAAGAAAATAGGTTACCTCTCCAATTAATGACATTTCAAATTCTTGCTATATAGCAAAAGAAAAGTTTTGACTCATATATTCTTCATTACTCCCAAAGATGATATCATCAACATAAATAACAATAATTAGCAATCTATGATTCTCAATTTTTATATATAAGTTGTTGTCTACGGATCCTTTTGTGAAGCCTTGTGGTTGAAAATATTTGTCAAGATGATAATACTATGCCCTTGGAGCTTGTTTTAGTCCATATTGAGCCTTTTTGAGTTTTCATACAATATTTGGATCATTTCCCAGAATGAATCCTTCTAGTTGTTCAACGTATACTTCTTCTTCTAGATCTCCATTAAGAAATGCATATTTTACATCCATTTTATAATCTTTGAATTTTCAAAAACTTGAAAGAGTAAGAAACATTCTTATGGCTTTAAGTCTAGCTACAGGTGAAAAAGTTTCTTCAAAGTCTATACCTTCTTGTTCTGCATACCCTTTACAAACAAGCCTTTCTTTATTCCTAATTACCTCTCCATTTTCATTCAGATTATTCTTGAATATCCATTTTGTCCCTATAACATTTTTATCATGAGGTCTAGGAACTAATTCCTAAGTATCATTATTTTCAATTTGGTCAAGTTCTTCATCCATGGCATTAATCCAACATTCATATTTGCTAACTTCATTTAAATTTTGTGGTTCTATGGAGGATAATAAGGCTAGATAACTAGAAGATCATACAAGAGTTCTTCTTGTTTGTACTCCAAAACTTTTTCTCCTAGAATTTGGGATTTTGGATGATTCTTTTGAACATACCTGAATGGAGCCTTTTCCTTGTCAGGTGTATCTTCTTCTGATGCTTCGTTGGTTTCTTCCTCCATATCATTTCGATTTGATATGGGAAAGCATTCACCATCTTCATTATTATCATCTTATTTTACTAACATCACCTATTTTGGATTTCTGCATGCATCTTCGATTACAACATCAATGCATTCAACAATTTTTCGAAGTCTCTTATTATAACATTTATATCCTTTACCTTTAGATGAATAACCAAGAAATATTCCTTTGTCTACTTTGGGTTCAAACTTACCAAGATTTTCATCAGTCTTTTTGATGAAACATTTTCTTCCAAAAACTCTAAAGTGTTTTACAGTGGGAAGCTTACCATACCAAAGTTCAAATGGAGCATTATCACTATTTACACACACATGAGAATTGTTGAGAATATTTATTGCAGTATGTGTAGCTTCACCCGAGAACGTGTAAGAAGTTCCAGACTCATCAAGCATAGCTTCAACCATTTTTTGAACTATTCTATTCATTCTTTCCACCATGCCATTTTGTTGAGTAGTTCTAGCAATAGAGAACTGTCTTTGTATTCCATGTTGTTCACAAAATTCAAAGAACTAATTTTATATGAATTTTCCTCCCTGATAAGATCCGAGTTATTTTTTTTAGATCTAATTCATTTTTAACTAAATCTTTGAAGACCTTAAATGTTGGAAATGATTCATCTTTATGTTTTAGCAACCCAATCCAGCATATTCTAGAAAAATCATCAATAAATAAAATGTAGTGTTCTTCTCCATGAGGTGACCTTTTCCTTGTTGATCCAAACAAATCAATATGAATGAGTTCAAGAGGCATCATTATGAATGAGTTCAAGAGGCTTACTTGTTGATCCTTCTTTGGCATTGAATTGAACTCTAGCTTTCTTACCAATTTGACATGGTTTGCAGATGGTACTTTATGGGATGATGATATGTGGAAGATCACAGACAACCTTAAGCTTGCATGATTTTTTTATTTGAGAAAATCTGAGATGCCGCAATCTTCTGTGCCATAACTAGTTATCTTCTATTTTTCTTAAATAGCATTGTTCTTAGACCTCATTCTAGTATATATAGATTGCTTGGAGTTCTTGTACCTTTGATTATGGTCTTTCCTATGTCAAGCTAACAAACCACACATTCTTTTGATCAAAACACAACTTCATTTCCTTGATCACACACTTGACTAGCACTCAATAAGTTATGCCTTAAGCCATCAACATACATAACATTTCCATATTTAACCATTTATTTTAGATCAACAAAACCTTTACCCTTAATTACAGCTGGTGTGTCATTTCCAAAAGAGACATTCTTTTCCTTTTCTAAAGCATTGTATGAAAGGAGTTTATCTTTATCACCTATCATGTGTTTAGAGCATCCACTATGAATGTACATCTTATTTTCTTGTCCTTATGAAAACAGAGCTATGTCGCATCTTTCTAACTGTAATTCCTTCTATTTCCATACCTTGGAGTTTGATGATGTTTGCTCCTTTCGATATGTTGGCCGAAATTTGCTATGAATTTAGACTCTTCATGACCAAAGTTATTGCAAAATGGACATACAATTTCATCTTCAAGAGGTGAAAATTTATTATAAGAACTATTCTTGATTCCTCTCATGCTCCTTTGTTTTCTTGCTTCTCTAGTCATGATATTTTCGTAAGCAACACATTGAGGAGCCTTATGACCAAAGTTATGACATGAAAAGCATTCTCCATTGAAGAATAATTTTTGTTATCATAAAATATTTTGGTATTGTTCATCTTTTGGTTAGTGCTTCTATTGATGTTCACCCTTGGAATAGAATGAGCATGATTTGCCTTGGGAGTACCTTTAGGATTTTATTGAGGATTGACACATTGTTCACTGGTTTTTGCTGCATTAAGATAACTTCTGGTGATGGCTGAAGACTTTCCTAGTTGGGATGTTTCTCCACAGTATCCAAGGCCAGTATTTATAAGAGGAGAGCATTGAACCTTGATTATTTCATTTAAGCTTTCTAATCCTTTAGAAAATCTAAGATTTAGATATTTTGACTTCTCAAGTTCCTTTCTTAGACTCACTACTTCACACTCTAATATTTCATCGTTCTTTTTGCTTTCCATGAGTTGATGTGTCAAAGTGTCTATGAATATATTCTTTTCTTCCAAGAGTATTTTAAGTTCATTGATTTCTTCAAGAAAATATTTTTCTTCTAAGGCATCCATAAACTTATCATTTTCATAAGCCATGAGTAGTTTTATATCTTGTTCAGATTCACCTTCGTCACTATTAGACCTAACATCACTATCTTCGTGATTATAATAAATTCTTCTATTAACAAATTGTTTCCTATTACCTTTTTCATAATCCCTTCCTTTGTCATGGTTATCTTTATGAGGACATTTAGCAGCATAATGACCAACTCTACCACAAGAAAAACATTTGAAGGGAAACTTACCTTTGAGTCTTCTAGTACCCAGTTGACGTTTCTTCATAAAGTTTACCTCATCCTCTTCTGATATATATCCTGATTCCTTGAGATCTTCCTTTTCTTTTCCCTTTGTAGAGGCTTTGAAAGCAACTTCTCTAATTTCTGATGGACCTCCTTTCCTCATTTCAAAGACAGTTAAAATTCCATGAAGTTGAACAACAGTAACAACTTGTAGATCCTTCTTCTCTTCAATGGAAGATACTTTTGACTCAAATTTAGAAGATAGAGATCTTACAATTTTCTCTACTATAGTAACCTCCTTCATTTATTCACCCATATTCTTCAAACGATTGACAATCTCATCTACTCGTAAAAAGTAACTAGCAATACTTTCATCACTATGCATCTTGAGAGTTTCATATTGAATTCTAAGAGTTTGGAGCTTAGCACATTTTACCGGGGAGTCTCCTTCATAGATCTGAATGATTTTGTCCCATATTTCTTTGGTTATGCTGAGATGCTTGAATTTGACGAATTTTGATTCTGATAGACTTCCCAATAATGGATTGATGACTTTGGCATTGGTTTCATATGATTTCTTTTCTGCTAGATCTGTGGGTACTGCTCCTGGATATTGGTATCCTCCTTCCATAATTGCTCAAACATCAGCTCCAAGTGAGTGAAGATAGGATCTAGTTCTTATCTTCCAATATCCTATTTTATTTCCCTTGAATATTGGTTTTCTGATAGATCCCATTACTCCGTGATTTCTCACCTTGAGAGATCCTCCTTCAAGCAATCAAGCTTCTTCTAAAGGACCGGCTCTCATACCAATTGTTGGGAAAAATACTGAGGGGGGGAGTGAATCAGTTTTGAACTTTTACAATATTAAATTCCTTTTTCAAACTGTATACGCGAGTTTATAGAAACCAAACAACGTATGTCTTTGACTATAATGAATGAAACTAGCATATAGATAATAAACTTGTAAAACAACTAATTCATTATTTGTTGAACTTAAATCAGAGTGTGATGCATTTACTAAGCACTAAAGAGATGCAATATTAACATAATAAATCAACACACATAAGTAGCACACATGAACACCATAATTTTTTCAAGTGGAAACCCAATGTGCGAAAAAACCACCACTGTTGTCATCTCAATCTTCATATTCTTAAAAAGTGTTTACAAGTTTTGTGTTAGTGAAGACATTTTCCAGTATGCAAGCATCTACCTGCTGAAGGCTAAAACCTTCACTCATTTTTTAGCTTCTACTGGAAGGGAGCTCCAACCCCCTAGCTCTCGTACTGGATAACATGTTTACCAGCACATACACACCAACCTATAGAAGGCTACCACCTTCACTCATTCTCTGGGGACAACGTTTCAGAAATTTTCAGCCTAGATATTCCTGGTATACATCAACATAATATGTAGCCCACGTTTCATCAAATTTTCAGACTGGACCCATCAGTAACATTGAAGCTCAAAATCAATAACCACTACAATACAACTATCAAATATAACTGCATCAACCAACCACTAAAACCCATCAACTCTTAAGAAAAACACAATAAATCAATCTGAACATTTAGATCATTTTCACTAGAACACAGAGTTGATCCCAGAACACTACATCAATAACCAAAACCAATTGCAACCTCAAAAATCATATGTCAGAATGTATATGCTACATCAATGAGGACAATATGTGGGTATCCGCTACTTCGTGTAACACAACCTACGTATACCTCTAAAGATACTGAATCATAAAACTTTTGAACCAAAAATTGTAGTACCCAAAGACATTATGAAGATCTACTATCACATTACAAAGTTCTAAATAGATAGTAGCAAATATCACCCTTCTTACTCAATCAATCAGTTAGCCATACTCAATCCCCTTATACAATCAGTTTTACTTCATATCTAATGAGGACATCATTGAAAAACAATAGTAGAATAGCAACACTAATCAGATAGATCAGTCATTTATGAACAACAATCCCTTCCTCTACATACGCTACTTGGAAGTGTCGAATCACTGTGTATACGCTCCTTCACCGAGGCGAACCTGCATATATATCTGCAAATAATTACTTATAACTTTGCAACTTTTCAAGAGTTCAAATAAACCTAGATTATAGCATTTAAAGGATAAAACATGCATTAGAACTCATATATAGCTTATACATTATTATATCATACAATGATAAGTCATTTCAGGTCTCATGATCTTGATCCAACATTGTATCCAAAGGTACACAAGATTTTTCAGATCTATATCATAACCATAGTCCTTACAATACAAAATATACTTGAGATAGAAGTATTCATGAAAAACCCTTTCAGTTACACACATACCCTTTGATCTTCTCCTCCTTATATACTAGAGACGTTGTCAATACCAAGCATAAAAACAACACTTAGAACCTATGGTGTTCTTAGATGGGATCAAGAAACCATTATTCCACTCAATGTTGTGGGCTAATACCATCGTATGGACCCTTGGTATTCTTTAACCTTAGTTTTCCATCCCATACACACTTTTCCTTCTATGAAATTGTGTACATACATACATGCTCCTTTTATTTTGTGTACCTATGTGTATATGCAACTTGGACTATGTTAACCAACGTATACAACTTAAAACATTCCCTTTCCTCAATTTCTTGATTCTGATTTATAATCCTTTGTCCCATCATCATGTTCTTCTGTGTCATTACTTTGTTACCTCTTAATACACTTGTTACAATGTGAGTTTCCATCATACATCACTTTAACATTAACATGATTGACTAACAGGGTATCCACACAAGATTTGGAGCAACTACATCATATTTATAATAACTTCGTAGGGGCTTAACTCAATGAACATTTGACATATCATTTGCATTTGGGACATACTAAACAATACCCATAATTTGACTACATAATGGAAAATACATCTAAAAATAACATTATTTAACCCCCTACCAATACGAACACAATAAGTCTTCCCAATTTAAAAAGCTCCCACTTTCACTAGATATTGTAGGTATCCACTTTTTAATTAACATTTTGTATACCCCTTCATAATTTTTCATAAACTTTGAGCTCCATTTTTTGTACCTTCCATTATAAAAACTATTTACCCCCTATTATATGCTCAATATATTATGTCATTTTTTCCTCAATATATATCTCTGAATATCAATGCACGTGGTATGTCATTGCTCCCCTAGTGAAGCCCCCATGAGTAACTGCTCTCATGCAAAATTAGACCAACATATGATGAATGAGGACAACCTATTTACAAATTGAGAAAATGATATTAATAATCAACATTTGTCATCAAAATAAGGCTTCTATAGAATCTTTTATTCTCTAGCTATCTTTATAAGTAGAAAATATAACTAAATATAAAACATACCTTGAAAATATTTGTTCTTGAAAAATAGAGAATTAACATGACCTTTACTTAGCAGATTTTGAATCATTTGTATTTGGAGTAATGGCCACTTTGATAGTAGGTGATTTAATGATACTGTCTCTTTTCCATAAATTGTGTTTTTTTCTCATACCTTAACATTTTTCGATCATTTTTGCTATTCCTAAGTTAATTTAGCATTTTGAGCTTATTTTTCTCTTGTATAAGTTGATTAATCTGGTGCTCAAGACGAGGTACCATAATTGGATATTGTTGATGCCAATATATGTCATGTATAGGGTTATCAGAGTCAATATTTCTCTGAGGATGTTTATCATAATTAATGTCTCCATCCTAAATTTTATTGATCCTGACTTATATAGGAACGCAACAAAATACAGATATAAACATGAACATAAAGATGCAGCAAAAAAAAATGTCATTTCATTAATATCAAAGAATTGAAATATGCTTACATACAGAATGGAAATGAACTAGCTCGGGTGATGGTAGCTTATTTATGAGAAGAGGTGTGGTGGTTGTATTCCTCTGAACTCTGATACAATGAGACTCAAAGGCCTATTTATTATTGATAAATAATGGAAAACCCTAAACATCCAAAAACCTAACCCTAGGAGATGAAGCGCCAAAACTATGGGACCCATTTGGGTAAATTGGTACATCAACTTCCCAAGGTCGTAAATTTGGCATACGATATTCATTTGATTCATACAATACCATGTTAAAAATATCTATGCGAGGACTACAACTTTCAAGTGGCCAACATTTATAAAATAAACACAATGACCCTGGTTTTCCCAAAAGGCATCGTTTAAGGCATCAAAACTGCTTTCGAAGTTGAGGACCCAAAAAACTACCAAAAATAATTAATTGTGTTACAATTAAGGAAACTGAAAAACTAGGGGTCAAAGTGGAATAGGCACATGGCCACCAACATCCACCTGGATCCATCCTCCCCCTTAGGAAGAAATGGTCCCCATTACATTGAGTGCCTCCATGAGATGGGGAAAATTCTCTGGAACTTGGTCCCTAGTGAGGCACTTGCCTTGGTGCAAGAGTTGTCCATCTTTGACAACCTGATATAGTTGGATCTTCTATTGGCGAGTGTCCTTGACCTATGTTTCCATAATCCGATCAGTTGTGGCATGTTCCATGTATTTTGGATTTAACTGTATGGGTGTTAGATGTTCTGCAATGTCTGATGTGCCTAGTGACGTTAGGAAGTATGGTCGAAGGCAGTCCACACTGAACACTGGGTTTAGGCCAAGGAATGGGGGAATGTCGAGCTGAAAAGAATTGTCTCCCATAGCCTTGGTAATGGTGTAAGGACCATATCGAAGTGGTTTGAGCTTCTGATGGACTCCGGTAATGCGTTCTTTTTGCAAATGAAACCAAACTTTGTCACCCACCTGAAACTTGGGTGGCACCCGCTGTTGATCATGTCACTTCTTGTACTTTGAATTTAAATTCTCCAAGATGTCCTGAACCTACTATAGCATATGTTGGATGCATTAAATAAATATGGTCTCTTTATCAGCCTCAAGCAATACATGTATGGATTTTGTTTGTGTAGTTGCATGAGGCATGAGAACATCAGTCAGACACAATGGTTGAAATCCTAGACCCACCTGAAAGGGACTGCGACCAGTCAAGCTATGGAGAGGTATGTTATAACCGTGTTGCACATATGGAAGACTCTCATCCCGGATTTGACGATGCTTAGAGTTGTACATGCAGAGTATGTGCACTATCATCCTATTGACGACCTCCATCTAGCCATCAGTTTGGAGATAGAAGGCAGTCGACTTGGTGATCTTGGTGTCCAATAATGTCTAGAGGCTTGACCAGAATGTGCTCAGGAAACTTCTATACTAATATAATATAATGGTTTGTGGGATCCCAAAATGTACCCATACTCATTCAAAGAAGAGTTTGTCAGTGTCCTCTGTTCTGATACTCTTCTTGCAGGCCACCAATATAGGCATCTTAGAAAATTTGTCCACGACCACAAATACATAGTTATTACGATGCTTGTTAGAAGGGAGGCTAGACATATAGTTAATGGATATGGATTTCCACAGTTGGTTGAGAGTAGGCAGAGGAGTGTACAGGCCTTACTTCTTGATGGATGGCTTGGCGATGGCATAGATAGTGCAAGATATGATATGGTTCCCAACATATTGTTGGAGTTTGGGCCAATAAAAGTACTTTTGTAGTACAACAATAGTTTTCTCCACACCAAAATGTCGTGTGCTATGACTATAGTGCACCTCCCAAATAAACTTGGCACGCTCGCTTGAAGGAACTCAAAGGTGGCCTAGGTAGCATAATAATGACTCCTAGAGGTGGAAATTAGGAACTTGCTTTCCATCTACTAGCATATTCTATGTGGAGAAAAACTTTGGATTATTTTTATATAGTTGTGGTCATTCATATTTCGTGTAACCACAAGAGTTGTGAGCAACAGTCACTGCTGCATCTAGGGGTCAATTGAGGCAATCTACAACATGATTGATGCTTCCCTTTTTGTATCTAATGTAAAAGTGGAATTGTTGTAGATATGTAGACCACTTCTGATGGCGATCATTCTGTAACTTCCTTTATGTTTGCATAAAATGAAAAGGTCGGTGATCGGTGTGGATGATCATCTCCTTCCCCATAATGTAATGCTTCCACTATCAGCAAGTCTGGACAATGGAATACATCTCTTTATCATAGGTGGGGTACTTACTAATTGTATTAGAAAGTGACTCGCTATGATGGGCCAGTAGATGGTCATGATGGGTGATTACTACACCAATAGCATAGTCTGAGGTGTCTATCTTGATCTCAAATTGCCGCTGCAAGTCTGGTAGTGCGAGTACATGTGCAAAGTCGAAGCAGTTCCTCAACTCAACCAGCACGCTTTGTTAGGACTCGAACTAGAAAAATGTTTCTTTCACCCTGCCCTTAGTAACCTGACTCAAAGGCCATATGATATGGGATAATCCCAACACAAACCTCCAATAAAAAATTGCAAGGGCCAAAAAGCTGCAAAGCTCTGTAAGAGTGGTCAAGGTTGGCCAATCTCGAATGAATTGGATCTTAGTCAGATCCACATGCACGCAATGCTCATCTATGATGTAACCAAATATTGGACCTGGTTGATGCCAAAGGTGCATCTCTCAAAGTTGAAACACATTTTGTGCCATCGAAGGGTTTGAAGGACCTGTTAAATGTGTTGCAAGTGTTCTTCCCAACTCTTGTTGAAAATGAGGATGTCATCCAGATGAACAACCACAAATGGAAGGGTCACAAGATGTCATCCATTAGCCTCAAAAAAGTAGTAGGGACATTTTTCAACCTGAAGGGAATTACGAACCATTCAAAAACACCTTCCTTGGATTTGAAGGTAGTCTTCCATACATTTGTGGGATCTATCAGAACTTGGTGATAGCCAGACTTCACATCGATCTTGCTAAAATACTTGGCCCCCATGATTTGCTCCAGAAGGTCATCAATACATGGGATTGAATACCTGTTCCTCACAGTGATTTTGTTTAGTGCTCTATAATCAATGCAGAGCCTCCACCTCCCATCCTTCTTACGCACAAGTAAAATCATGCTCCCATAAGGTGAGGAACTCAGTCAAATGTTCCCTTTTTACAAAAACTCATCGATTTGCTGCTTGATATCTTCATTTTCACAAATTGAGTAATGATATATCAACCCATTGGGTAGAGGGGCTCTGGGATTCAAATCGATAACATTCTTGACCTGACAGTCTAAGGGTACCCCTGTGGGTGAAAAGAAGATGTCATTATATTCTTCCATGACCTTATCCACCTACTTCTTCTGCATGGAGGAACCCTTTCTGGGGGCCATAGATGTAGCCACTATCTTCCCCTTTATTTGAGTGTGAATCAGAAATAAAAACAAATTTCCCAGTCTGGGAGATGACCTTACTACATTTCTTAGCAGATATAAAAGAGATGGTGGTAGGTGGGGCTACCTCTGGTATCCTCTATAGCTTACTATCCAAACAAATAATAACAGAGAAAGGTCTAGACTCATATACAACATGTCGCTTCCACAAGTATGGTTGTCCTAATAATACATCACAAACTTCAAGATGAGCAACATCACACAGAACCTCACCCGCGAAGGGTTTGATTCTATGGGGAAGGCAACAATGTTGGATGATGCAGAGATTTCATCGTTAGTGAAGCCAGCTGATGGTGTATGGCTATAGATGTGTTGTAGTTGGTAGGCCCATTCACTTCATGATCTCTACTGAAATAAGGCTCTTTTGGCTCCCACTATCGACAATTAATTGCAGTGGTAGAGATGCCCCCCTCTTCTGGATCTTTGGGCTCATTCTTGTGAATCTTGGTGGTGGAAATAGTGGCGTTGCACACTGCATCAATAATCTTCTTCCCTATGTCATTCCCCTTATTGGGTCCTGACTCAGAGTCTGAACATGCATTTAATTTTGAAGCCTTTAGCTCGGCTACCAGTGACAGCTTGGCCTGACAATCTCTTGTGTTGTGAGTGGGGCTCTTATGGAACTCACACCATTTTCTTGTGTCCTTATTTGAATTAGTGGTGTTGTTCTTCATGTGTGGCTTCAACGACTTATCAAAGGTTTCCCCACCTTGGCTTTGTCCTTTTCTTGTAGTTTTGGGGTAGCTTTCCCTTGCTTCAGATTCACAGATCCAAAGTCTCACTTATTCTGTTTCAACTTCTGCTTGACCTTGACAACATATTTGTAGGCGATGCTGAGTGAGGAGATGTCAAGGAACTCCATTTAATCCTATATGTATTTGTGCAGACACCCATAGTACTTTAGTAACAAATGTTACTTAGAATCCTTGATACCCAACTTCATGTGAATGGTGTGAAAAATACTTGTGATATAGGTCCCTTCCTTGTCATAGTGTGGTCTACTTTATGTACTTATCTTCATAACTCCCAGCGTGGTAATACTGCTCCTTAATGGTGTCTTAGAAAGAGTTCCAAGTGGTTGCGTTGAAAACAATGAGGGTTCCCTCTCGTCCTTCTGCTCACAATATGTTTCCCACCAATCGCTGTTGTGGGGGGGAGCTTTGAGGAGTGAAAAAGTAATATATTACCTATTGGAGAAATCATGAACCAAAATATACCCTTCCAATTGATTTAACCATCTATTTATGGCATCTACATCTATCTGGCCTTCAAATATGGGAATATAAAAGTTGACTTGTACCTTGACAGGAGTGGTGCCACCAGAGTGGCTACTCGATGAAGATGCCTCACCTATGGGCATCCGCTGAAGGATATGGGCAAAGTTGTCCATCATCACATTCCTCTATCACTCGAGGGCTTATTCGAGCAATATTTTGAATGGATATCTTGCTCCCTCATATTTATTTTCTTCCACCATGGGAGGTCATTAGGGTTTACGAGGCTGGTCTTGCAAAGGTTCAACCAGTTCGAGCCCTAACTCCTTATACCCTGGCCTCACTGGGGACATGCAAAGAAAAATAGAGAATGAGTAGAATACTCTAATACCATTTATCTAGACTTATGTAGGAACACAACAAAGTACATATATAAACATGAACACAAAGATGCAGTAGAAATAAAACTTCATTTCATTATTATCAAAGACTGAAATATGCTTACATACATAATGCAAATAAACTATCTCAAGTGATGGTATCTTATCTCTGAGAAGAGGTCTGGGGCTACGTGCCTCTAAACTATGTTACAACAAGGTTAAAAGTTCTATTTATTATTGAGAAACAATGGAAAATCTTAAACATCTAAACACCTAACCCTATTTGGGTAAATTGGTACATCAACTTCCGGGGGTCATAAATTTGGCATACAATCTCTGTTTGACGTGCACAATACCTCGTTAGAAATATCTATCTGAGGAATATAAATTTAGGGTGGCCATCATCAAATGATGACCCATGTTGGCCCTGGGTTTCCCAAAAAATGTAGTTTATGGCCTCAAAATGGCTTCCGAAGTTTAGGACCTGAAAAACTCCTGAAATTAGTAAATTGTGCTACAATTAAGGAAACTAAAGTTGAAAGAGACAGTGGTGGGGGTCCAAGAGGAATAGTCAAGTGGCCACCAAAATCCACCTGGATCAGTAATTACCATTATCAACGATTCTAAAGTTTTCACCTAACTGAGGTTTGTTTTTCTTTGGTAGAGGCTTGAAAAGAGACTTGAGATCAACATAAAATTCCTTAACAAGGATATTTTTCTACTATTGCACCTTACACTGTATATCTTTATTTCACATTATTTACTCTTCACCCAAGACTAAGGATTACAATTTAAATGACTAATTTCCTTTTTGTGTGCAAGTTCATAATGAATGTTATGGTCTAATAAATTTAGTACAACCTCTTCCCTAAATTTAAGTTCTAATTCAACATGGTGAAACTCATATTTCTATGCCATACCTAATGTAATACGAGAAGGGTGTTGGTAAATTATATAATACACAACAATGGAACACATAAAATATTGCATAAATATAAACACAAAAAACACATAAAACAAGAGAGACACATATATACATGGCTCACCCAATTTGGGCTACATCCACAGAGAAACAGTCAGTCCTTCATTTTATACTATCCAACAAAATGAAGATATAAAACCTACACCAGATCTGCTGTAATTCCCTCATTGCTCTCACATAATCTCCTCTCTCTTTCTCACTCAGAATACAGATCTACATAGACGCAATACAATTCCCTCATATATAGCAAGGGGTTTCCTTCTAGGACAAAAAATCCTAAATTAAACATAACTTCTACTGTTAGATCTTCGCGTAATGAATGGTCCATATTGACTACAAAATCACAACATTTTAGAAGGCAATTTTACATCTATTTTTAGCTTCGTGGGCGCTGTCGCCAATTCCCTGTCGAGGGGGCCTCCAAATAATCATCGTCAACCCCACTGGACCCCCCGGTGGCTTTGCTACCACATTACGAGCTAGGGTCCAATGTGGTGATACCTCTAAATAAATAAGATAATTAGGCTCCACACTTAACAATCTCCCACTTGGAGACTAATTATAACAACTCCCTCGCTGCTTCATTTGCTGGACAATGACTCCACTTTGGACTTGGTTATTTCTCATCTTCTTCTTCATACTTGAAGGCCAATTGAAACTGAGCAGAATCTCAGTTTCTCCCTGGTTACAACTTTTGTTAACATATCTATAGGATTCTGGCTGGTGTGTATCTTTTCTAGTTTCAACTGTCAATCTTTGAACACTAATCGTATGAAATGGTACTTGAGCTGTATATGCTTAGCCTTGGAATGAAATGAAAATTTCTTTGCAAGATTTATGGCACTCTAGCTATCACTATATAACGTGCCCAACTCCTGCTTCTTACCCAATTCATCCAGAAACCTTTGTACCCAAATCATTTCTTTACTAGCCTCTGTGGCAGCAACATAATCTGCTTTTGTTGTTGAGAGTGCAACAACACTTTGCAGTTTTGAAACCCAAGTGACAATTGTTCCACCAACAATAAACACATACACTATTTTGCTCCTCTTGTTATCTCTATCACCTACCATATATGCATCAACATATCCCTGTAGAGCAATGTTTGAACCACCAAACCATAATTCTTGATTTGTGCTACCTCTCAAATACCTGATAATCCACTTCACCGCCATCTAATGTTATTTTCCTAGATTGTCCATGTATGTGCTTACAATTCCCACTACATGTGCAATATGAGGCCTTGTGCAGACCATTGCATACATTAAGCTTCAAATTGTTGATGCATATGTAACTTTAGACATATAAGCCATTTCTTCCTCAGTCATGGGACACATCTTCTTACTTAGTTTGAAATGGCTAGACAAAGGTATGCTAACTAGTTTTAGATTTTGCATATGAAATCTTTTCAATACCTTTTCTATGTACTCACTCTGAGACAATGTTAATTTTCAATTCTTCCTGTCTCTAATTATTCTCATACCAAGGATTTGTTTTGCAGAACCCAAATCCTTCATTGCAAATGAGTCCACCAATTTTCTTTTGAGCACATTTATTTCCTGCATGTTAGAACCTACAACAAGCAATGTGTCATCTACATACAATAACAATAATATAGCTTCCATCTTTTTTTCTTTTGAGATAAACACAATGATCAGAGTGGCATCTAATATAATCTTTTTCAGACATACACCTATCAAATTTTAGATACCACTACCTTAGAGCCTGTTTTCAGCCATACAAGCTCTTATTCAACCTGCACACTATTTCTCCTTCACTTTTACCTCATATCCTTGTGTTTGCTGCATATATACCTCTTCCTCCAAATCCCCATGGAGAAAGGTTGTCTTTACATCTAACTGCTCAAGATGTAAAACTTCATCTGCTACTAGACTTAAAATAGTTCTGATTGAAGTGATTTTAACAACAAGAGAAAATATCTCATCAAAGTCTATACCCTTTTTTTGTGCAAACCTCTTCACCACAAGTCTAGCTTTATACCTTTTTCTAAATCTGTCCTCTTCCTTCATTTATTCTACATTGTTGTTTTACTTGCAGGTAACCTGACTAAGTCCTAAGTTTGGTTATGTGCTAAGGATTCCATCTCTTCTCTCATGGCTTGCTCCCACTTATTCCTGGTTTCTTCTTATACTGCTTCGTCATAACATTCTGGTTCACCAGAATCAGTCAACAATACATAATATAATGAATGAGAGTATTGTTCAAGGGGTCTACTTATCCTCATAGATCTTCTAACACCACTTTGAAGTGTTTGAGGTGCTTGTTGTTGTTGTTGTTGTTATGGCTTTTGATCATTATGATTTTCAGGCACCTTCACTTTTTTTGTGATCTCATCAAATATTGTTTATTTGCTATTTTCTTTTTTCATGTTCCGTTTCCTACATCTGATCCTTATACAAAACCTTTTCATTGAATATGACATCTCTGCTTCTAACGATTTTGTGTTTTTCATAATCATAAAAGCGATAACCAAAATCATTAACACCATATCGAATAAAGGTACATCTCTTTGATTTTGCCTCAAACTTTGTTCTATTTTATTTATTAATGTGGACAAAGGCTTCACAAACAAAAGTATTTAAGAATGAGTAGTTTACCTTTTTACCTGTCCATGCCTCCTCTAAAATACCACCATCCAAGGAACTTGAAGGTATGTTTATTAGATAAACAATAGTATCTACAGCATCTGCCCAAAATTGTAAAGGCAATCCTGAATGCAATCTCATGCACCTTGCACACTCCATGATTGTCCTGTTCATCCTTTCTAACACACCATTTTCTTGTGGCGTTCCTGGAACTATCTTCTCTCTAAAAATTCCATTCTCTGAACAATACTTATCAAACTTTTTGCTGCAATATTCACCTCCATTGTCTAATTTGAGACACATCAACCTTTTTCTTGTCTCATTTTCAACCAAATATTTCTATTTCTTGAAAGTATCAAATACATTAGATTTATTTCCAATACAATAAATCTAGGTTTTTCTAGTTGCATCATCAATAAAAGTGACATAATAGGGAGAGCCATCGAGAGATTATACTTGAGAAGGTCCCCATACATCTGTATGCACAAGATCTAATTTTTCACTCTTATTTTCTTTCCCAACTCTGAGGAATCTGACTCTCTTTTGTTTTCCATAAATACAATTCTCACAGAATTTTAAATCAAGATGCTTCAAACCTAGCAACAAATTTCTTGAGTGAAGAATCTGCATCCCCTTCTCACTCATGTGCCCAAGCCTATGATGCCACAATGTCATATCTTCTCCTATAGAGGTTAAAGCATTAACATAAATAGAAATACCATTGCATAAATACAATGTACCAACCTTTACTGATTTTTCTACTACCAAGGTTCCTTTAGTGACCTTCTAGGTTTTACCTATAAAAGTAGTCACACAACCTTCACCTCCCAACTGCCCTGTTGAAATTAGATTTTTCTTCAAATCTTGAACATGCCTTACCTCCTTCAATAGCCATTGATTTCCATTCTATTGTTTTATGAAAATTGTACACATTCCAATGATTTTACAGGGTTTATCATCACCCAATCGAACCTGTCCAAAAGTTCCTTGAACATAATCATGAAAATGTTTCCTAACAGTTGTGGCATGGAATGAAGCCCCTGAATCTACCACCCAGGCATCAATAATATTATATAATGAAAGAATCAAAGCATATTGCAACACATCACCTGTCACATTCAATTCCTGATTGTTTTCTTGTTATGTGTCTCCTTCTTTCCCCTTCTGAGACTTGCAGTCTTTCTTCAGGTGTCCTTTCTTGCTGTATTTCCAACACACTATCCTCAATCTGGACTTGGATCTACCTTTCCTTGAGTTACTGTGAAATCCTGGGCTCTTTCCTCTTTCCATTTTCCCCTAGTATCTACAGTCGAAGCATTACCTTATGTCTCACCAGAGATTTTCCATCGCATTTCCTCGCTAAGGATCACACCAACAACATCATCAAACTTTAAAGTACTAGATCTAGAGACAGAGTTACTAATGGCCATAACTAAACTATTCCAACTTTCTTGCAATGAGCACAAAAATAATAGATCCCTAACTTCATCATCAAAAGTTACCCCTATAGAACTTAACTAACTGGTAATTGTATTAAATTCATTTAAATGATTAGCAACATATCCACCTTCTAACATCTTCATATTAAATAAACTCTTCATAAGGTATACCTTATTTGAGGCCGACAGTTTTTCATATAATTTGGTCAATTCCGACATAAAACCATTTGTTGTCATTTCCTTTGAAATATTAAAGGCTATCGACACCGCTAGGCACAACCGTATTGTTCCAAGTGCCTTTCTATCGAGAATATCCCATTTTGTCTCTGTCATACTCGTCGGCTTCTTTGACTTTCCACTCAATGATAGGTACAAATCTTTCTGATACAGAAAATATTCCATCTGCATCTTCCATAGCTGGTAGTTTTGGCCATTAAATGTTTTGACCGCAAACCTACCATCTTTCGCCATTACTCCCACTAGAACCAAGAACCCTTCTCTCTTGCAAGTTTATCAGCCAAATAGACCTTCGGCTCTGATATCAGTTGTTAGTAAATTATATATTACAAAGCAGTGGAACACATAGAATATTGTAGAAATATAAACACAGAAAACACATAAAATAGGAGAGACATAGATATACATGGTTCAACCAATTTGGGATACATCCACGAAGAAGCTGCTAGTCCTTACTTTTATACTATCTAGCAAAATTAAGAGATACAACCTACAGTAGATCCGTTGTAATTCCCTCTTCACCCTCACATAATCTCCTTTGTCTTTCTCACTCAGAATACAGATATACATAGACGCAATACAATTCCCTCATATATAGCGAGGGGTTACCTTCTAGGGCAAAAAAACCTAAATTAAACATAACTTCTACTGTGAGATCTCCACCTAATGAACGGTCCAGATTGACTACGAAATTACAACATTTGACAAGGCAATATTACATCTCTTTTTAGCTTCGAGGGTGCTACTCGCAATCCCCTTCTAGGGAGGAATCCAAATAATCATCGTCCACCCTTGACCCCCTGGGGGCGTTGACGCCACATTACGAATTAGGGTCCAGTGTGGCGATACCTCTAAATAAAGAAGATAATCAGGCTCCACGCTCAAGAAAGGCACCATTTCATGAGTTATAACCCTAGCACCTTTAGAAAACTCTAAGGAATTACACTGGCACTATTTGTCAGGGAAAAATTCATCAATATTGTGAGAGTCAGATGAAGCTAGACTGGCTAGTTGAAGATTGGGTGAAACACTTTGGGTGACTCTTAGTTGTTTAACAACAGAGGGTTTATCAAATCCATTCTAAATAATAAACATGTCTTGAGTATCACAAGTGTTGGACAAATAGTGTTTTACCAAAATTCAAATCAAACCATGGTGAAAAAGAGATCGGTCGGGATTCTTGCATTCAACTTGGTATGCCTTAGCCATGTTGGTGAGACTCTTATGTAAATAGAATGGGAGATTAAGCTTAAAACCTAGAAATGCCATAAGAATGCGTATTTGGTACATATATACAAACATGTATCTACCTTCACAAGTTATAAAGAATTAAAAATAATACAAAAATATTTCCATTTGGGTTTAAGAAAATTGGCTGGCATACCTTTAAAATTATACGTGTAATTTTTGGAAGCCATAAACCTTTTCCACGACACATTACTCATCGGACAATTTTTTGACTAGTTCTTACCTTCTGGGGAGAGACAAGATGCCTCTGCAATCATGTCAATATTGAACCATATCTCTACATCACCAACCCTAACTTTTCTAACATTAAAAGTGTAGGCAAAAGACTTCACCACTTCATCATTAGAACCATGGAAGCATTGAACGAAATCCCACAAGCTGACCTCCTGAAACATAGTTACATACTCCTCATATGATTTAATAATTTCATCCCCAATCAACTTCATTCGAATCAAAAATGGCATTATAGAATATTTAAAAAAACATAGCAGTGATTTCGTTTGGAAAGGAGATACAACAGTCCAAAAAGAGTTTCAAACACTAACCACTACAATGAGATATTCATGGCAAAGACTCGAAATGGGAATGAAAGGAATGCAGAATGAAAACCCTAGGCTACAAATTAAATAACTGGAAGGAAGTATCAAATGTATGTAGTAGAAATGATATTGGTTAGAACAATAATTTAACCACAAAGCTTGAGACATAACAACAACAAATGGTGAAAATAGTTGTCGAGAGTTAGATTTTCCAGTTTGCATAAGTTAAGTCAGGTCATCAAAAAACACACAAGTGTTTCATACCAAATCCCATTAGATTTACCCATTGTTTTCAGGAATTAAATAATCATACAATATATCAATATTTTTCCTTATCGCAGTTTGATTACATACGAAACCACAGGATGTAGAGTTAAATTTTGATGTGTTGAAACCATAATACCCCTAGAATATAGATCACAAAGCTTAATAATGTCAACAGATGATATAAGGTGATGGAGTCACAACATTTTACTCATCAAGGTGTATGAACCATTATGAATAAAAGCACTCATGTTATATGTCATAATAAGGCCCAAAAATAGCCAAAACATTCATAATGTATGAGTTATATAATACATAAACACCATGGATTTGAGCACAATTTTAACCTATATTCAAGGAAAATAAATATACAAAAACACATTGAAAACATAATGTCACATGTAGGTTTGATTAAATATACATGTAGCATTAGGATGTTCCTCAACAAATATGAGATATATATAACTTCAGAAAAATGAAGAATCAACCATCAAGAACTGTCAACAGGGTTTGAGGTATACCTTCCAGATCTGTAAAGATCAATATTGCACCACATGCCAATAAAAGAAACAATATCAAAATTGAGGATATATTTTTTTTCAAAATTGTAATTGTCATTTCAGTTCAAAGAAAGGTATTAAAACCGAAAATAAGCATGAAAATCAAAGGACGGACCCATTTCATTTGAAATATGAGAGGGGAGCCTATTGAGTGGTCAAAATGCCTCTACATGTAGATCAACATATTTGGATTAAATGGTAAGAAGGAAAGCTTTGTCCACAAAAATGTGGTTTTTGATACTTCCAAATGGATTTAGAAGGTTTCAATCTCCCATTCTCCAAAATGAGGCATGTTTCTAACATAACACTACATGTTGATTCCTCTATTTTTTTTCCAATTTGAACATATTGAAATAGATGAAAAATAATAGAATGATCCAATCTACATCATTAAAATATTATATTACTATATATATATAATATAATACACATATATATACATTATGAAAATCACGGACAAAAAAAACAATCAATTGATATACCAACAAAGCATAAAACAAAAGGTAAAGCAAAGCCTTTATTTAATAAAAAAAAAAAATAAATATATATAATGTAAATCTACTTTAACTATCAATATAAGAAAAATATAAATATAATATAATATATATATATAATATAAGATATATAATATATTAATATAAAAATATTAGATATCCATCAAGGAGACCGAAAATATATATTCAAACATATTTCCACCCTACCCATTCTCAAGATAACATATCCATTATTACCTTACATTCTTCCTATTACATATGATGCATATTATTAATATGTAAATGTAAAAATATTTTATTTCTTTAAAATATCTATAACAAGTGAAACTAGCAACAAAATTGTTTATACCACTTTTACATTTTAGTGTAAGAGTAAGTATTCACGAAAAAATTATATGATAAAATTCATTAATAAATAGTATAAATAGAGAGAAAAATAAATTTATGAGATGTTAGAGAGGAGAAAAAACAAAAGGAATAAGTATCATCATAGACATGTTAGAACTAGCATACCCTGAAGTAAAGGAAAGGGTACGCCAAAGTGAAGGTGACTCGTTATTTTACTTAAGAGATGGAGGTGTATTTTTTTAGATTACCCACGTGTAACCAATAGACAAATCATTTAATAAAGTCTATATTTTTGTTTTTCATTTATATATGGATTCTAGTCACCCTTGTAGTACCAATCAAAAGAGGGTATGAGCTAGTTAAACATTAATGGATATTTGATGAGAGTACAGGATAGAAAATTAGAAATGTATAAATATAATCTCTTTGAAGACTACTGGATTATGAGGGAATTGAAGGACAATGTTACATATTTAGATATTGTTATGAGTAGTGGATAAACTCTGAAAGATATTTGGTCATTTAATGTTTATAGACCATATTGCAAAAAAATAAGAAAAAGTGTCTCCTACATACACAAATGCTTGTTTCTAGGTGTTGTATCCAAACATTGGCTTGCCACATCCTAATGGAAAATAACCATTTAACAATATTTTCGCCTAATCATTTTCCCTATAAACATTCAAAGATAATGCTCCAATACTTTGAACTACTAAACATTTCAATGCTTTGAAACATAATACCACATAAACACCATTATCCTTTGATTATTAAAAAAAAAAAAAAAACTTAATATCATTTGTTTTTCCTTTTTGTCTATTTGATTAGTTGTAAAAAAAAAAACTTAATATATTTTGTTTTTCCTTTTTGTTTCTTATGGATTTGATTATGCATGAAAAATGATCAAGATTCAAAGAATTCTTTAGTATGTGAACATATCATGTTTATTACTTAATGTGACACTTCAATTAAATAATGATATGTTCAAAATGAGAAAATAAGGTGCTATTAGTACTGACCTAAGCAACAAAGTTAGTGATGTGAAGGAAGAAGGTTCATGGGTGGATACATAAATAATGAGGTGAGGAAAGCCTAAAGGGATGTGTTAGGAAAATGCCTCATGGGTTCTTTAAAATCAAATGAACATCAATGGATTTCCTTTTTTCTTTTATTCCCACCATGTAATTTGGTGTTTTTATAGAATTAATAGCATGCACATTTGTTTCATTATATTTATAACAATTTAGAAGTTCAATGTGGAATATAAGCTTTGAAGAATAAATGTCAAGTAATGAAAGATGAATAGAATAACTTAAAATAGTTCATGGATTTTTTTAGTTGAGGTGAGAATATGACAATAAAAGAATTAAATATTTTGATGGGTTTCACTTATTGTTTCTTCGGAAAATCATCTCTTTTTCAACCTAATGAAATATGATGAATCGCCAAAAATAAAAATAAAATTACTATAACAAAACAAGATTTTTTAAAAATTTAAGTAATCTAAAAAACATAATAAAATTTTTAATTTAACTTTAACATGACATATAGTTGATTAACACCAATATTATTGTGTTTGTGCATTAAAAAAAAACTTGATATTTAATTCAACTTTGTTAATCTTTAGATATAATAATTTCAAATAAAATACATCCGAAAAACAATTCAAAAATTCTATTCTTTTTATGCTATCAATATAAAACATTAAATTTAATTTTAATTTATTAATTATATCACGAACACTCTTTTTAAATTGTCTTGATTATTTAATCTAAGTTAATTCAAAAAATACCAATTCCCATCTCTTAATTAATAATATCGAATCACATAAACATTAATTTTCTTTAAATCTTTTAATAAATTAATTAGCTTGTTTTTAAACATTTTTTAAGTTGACAATGAAAAGTTGTAAAGTTGTCATATCATTGGTTAAAATCTTTGTCTTTTTTGCTTCCATCAAAAGTGCTTTACTCAATTGTTTTGATGTCCAAACAAAATATGGAAATAAATAACTCGACTTTTGCATCCGCAACGACCGCTAAAGTTGGCAACACAAGCAACACACGTTAAATTTGGTTATTCTAACAACTCATGACGAGATAGTGGAATCGAATCATAATTGTAACGTTGCCCTTTCCTTTGGTATGAATCTTTGTGAAAGCGACCACGGCTTTTCCAGAGTATGTAAACATTTATAGAGAGTAAAATAATATTTAAGATTATTTAATTTAATAATAAATTTTGATTTAAAACTTAACATAAATTTAAATAAAAAAATAAAAAATGAAATTTTTTATATTTATTGAAGTCAAACTAATTTAAATAAACGTTAATTACAATGCACTACCAACATAGACAGATATAAAAATATTATCATATTCCATTATTTTTATGATGGATAAATATCTTTAAAATCTCACAATAATTTCAACCATGTCTTCAGAAATCTTCAGTTAATACTCAAGAGTATCGTGGAACCCATTCCAATTACTCCCACTATAAATTCAAACTATTGACATAGATCTTATTCTGCCAGATAACATAAAACATAGGTCATATACTGCATGATAACAACCCCTGCAAAACCAACGTTATTGTAACGATAATCGGAAGCGCAACAGCTTATTAGGCTTTGGACAGCACTATGAGCGACTGAACGAAAGGCAACTTGATGATGGTGTGGCTCTTGAACCCTGCGCGCTGGAACAACCCTTTGAATTCTTCCTCTCTTCTCTCCTTCCCACCAGTTGTGTAAGCCATCATCGATATATCATATAACAATCCCAATCGCCTCGACATGATTTCACCTTCTTTGTCTCCCTCAACAACTGCTTCCACAATTAACACCTTTCCCTTCGCTGGCGTTGCGTCGTAGCTTCTTCTCAGCAATTTCACACACTCCTCGTCCGCCCAGTCATGGAGGATCCACTGTAGTAAATGACAATAGAATATTATTAGCCCTCAACAAATCCACTGCAGTAAATGACAATAGAAAAGTATTGGTCCTCCTCAACATGTAGAAATAATAATAATGGCACAAGTAAATTTCTTATGCAAACAGAAGACCATAGATGTAATCGTGACCTTCATCATGACTGCATCGGCAGAAGGTATGTGCTCGAACATATTTCCCTCCATGTGCTCCACCCCTGCAACACTCCCTCGTTCCCAGTCATAAATCATCATCAACTTGCTATCATGTTATATATATCAACAAATTTATTATATTATGGTGACCAACAGTACAAATCTAATTACCAGTTATGAGAGGCGCAGTGGCAATGAGGCAGATCGAGATTAATGCCACGAATGTGTGGATGTTCCTTCACAATGATGGACAAGGCAGAGCCCATACCTCCTCCAACGTCTACCAGCGTTGCCATACTCTTAAACCCATCTTCATACATCTTCGCCACGGAAGCCATGACGGATCTAGTGTTAGTGGACATGGCCTCGTTGAAAATGTTGTTGAATTCGGGATTGTTGCCCAGGTATTCGAAGAGATCCATACCATGAGCTTTGTTAAATGTGTAGCAGCCCTCCAACACAGATTCCTGCAAATGTTGAAAGGATTCCAGGAAGACGTTGCTTGCTATGAGGAGCAGGACAGGCCCACATGATTGCTCATTTCCTCCATGCACCAGCAGCTTTGAAATGCCCGTCAAGCCGAACTTTATTTTCTTGGTGGCTGCATCGTCTTCCTGATCGGCCTCTTCTTGTTCAGCGAAAATTCCATAGGAAGCAAGGAACCTCAGAATTCTGTAGAGGTATCCCACATCCAAGTGCGAATTGCCAGTTGATGAGGAATTAGCAGCAGCAATATGAAAGGCAATCTGCTCGGCAGAAAGCGGACCTCCGTTGCCTCGTGTGGCGATGATCTCAGGAATGTTGAGCAACACAGCTGCTTTCAAAGCCAATGGCTTCACAGCAGAGAATATCATCTCATACAGCTGGAGCTCCTGCGTTGCTGCCGATTCCCGTGATGAGTCGATGTGTTGCCCGGTTACAGGAGCCAAAACATGATGAATCGAGTCCATTGGAGGTAGCAGGGTGAGCATAGACCAATAAAGGAATGGGTATTGAAAGGGGACTGCGTATGGAATGGGATGAAGCTGTGTGTTTCTTCAGAAGCTGGTGATCCATTTATAGATGAAGCAGCTGTTTTACATCAATCCTATTACCAGTAAACAGTGGTGGTGGGAGGGATAAGATTCGAAGGATTTGTCGTCATCTTCACCAACATTGAACTGCGCACAAATAACTTCCTACTTCCTAACTTTCACGTGACAGATCTCATTAAATAAAATAAAATAATGTGTCGACAGTCGCCCACATCCAATTTGATTTCACAGTTACTATCCTGTGTACATATTTTTCTCAATTATCATGAGGAAACTATTACACTTTATATGTAAAATAATATTTTTATAAGTATAATTATTTCCTTTCTCACACAATTTCTATGCATCATGATCAATTATTATATTTTATATTAAATAAATGTTTTTTTCGCACATTTTGTATGAATCATGATAAATTATTATATTTATATTCAATAAATGTTTTCAAAATAATATCTAAGGAAATGGTGTTTGGATGGTTATTTTTCACACATATGCTATGAATCATAATACATTTATATTAAATAAAATATTTAAAAATAACATTTATATAAATGGGGTTTTAATGTTTTTAAATAGTGTTTTATATTTTTGGATTATGTAAATATTTTTGGATTGCAATTGTAGTTAAATGGTAAGTCAAGTTTGTGAGGGTATTGTTATGGTTATTATAATACTTCTAAATTTTGCCTACATTTAAATTTTGGAGATTTTTGTTGATCTTGTGAAAACTGTCGTTTTGAGTCATTGAAGTTGTTTCATGCATGTTCTCTAACTTTCTCTAAGCGTTCAAGTTCCTTTCTAAAGAAGCCTCAACTATTGTCTTTTGTTAAAGGTGGCATTGGCACACCTTTAAGAGGAAACTCTAGTGCATGCTCTTGCATTAGTTGATTCTATTTGTTACTAGAACATGTGTTGGACACATTCTCATGGCATAATGCATATTTTGGTTGCAGTCAACACTTGGTTTCTAATGACATATCTTAATTGACGCACTTGGAGATAACTGTCATTTTACTGTCATTTTGTTGTATGCATATTAGTTTTGGGTACTGTATATCTTGTTGCTATGTGCATGGGTGTATATGTGTCTGCGATCATGTTCAAGGCTTGTTATATGCTCTTACCCTCTTGTCCCATTGATATCACACTTAGTCAATTTTAGAGTTCTTCTTTGTCCACACCTCTTGCACAACTCATGAGCACATTCAACTTCTAGCAAAGTGATGAGCGTAATGTGCATTTCTAAGTCTAAGTGATGAGATCCTTACCTCGTGGACCTACACATTACGCCCATATAGCGGACCCTTTATTGTGAAATGAGAAACCTCAAAGTAGAGTCAATCAACCTTACTACCTACACTTTCCCATTGCACAAGCCTGGACTAACCCTACCCTGAATTGCACACTGCGTATTCTTAGTGCACAATAGGGACTTTTTTGAAACCTTGAAGTACTGAACTATGCAATCCCTTAAACCTCTTCCTTAGCCACTATGTGTTGCACAATTACACTACCCACGCTTGCCTCCCTTGTCTCATAAAATTTTCCTCTTCACAATGCCTGCACTAATCTTTCCTTCACTCAGCACTACACACTTTCATTGAGCAGTAGGGTCACCCTCCAGCCCTTGCAATTTTTAACACCGCAATCCCTAGGCTCATCTCCTCAACCATTGTGCACTGTGTATTATCAGTGAGAAAGCATGCGTTCTCTGCCTCCAAGACCTGCACAATGCGCATAAGATTTCCTCTTCCTTCCTTGCCACTACACATTGTACACCCTTAGTGTTCAATCCTTCACTCCTTACCTCCTAAACCCATGAACTGTGCCCAAGAATGCCTCCCTCTTATCCCTAGTGTCATTTTCCCATCACAATCAACATCTTGCATGAGAAAAAAAAGGTAGATTAGGTGATTTTGCGACTGGTATTGGCTTTCGAAGAGTGAACTCTATTTGTAGCTATGATCCTAACATGGAAAGATAATGCTTAAGGAGGACATGAAGGAGAAGCTACAAGAAGAAACTTGTGGAAGTGAAATACAAAAGCATCATCAAACGAGGAAATAAAGAAACTCCAAACTACGATAGATGGATGAAGACTAGGATGACATGAAAGAATCTAATGTTATAACCAACTGTTTTTGGAGGATGAAGCTGAATATGTATAAGCAAGATATATCATGGGGGACATGAATCCATAAAAGAAAAGAGGAGAACTTGGCATTGATACATTACAATGAAGTCTTATGTCACATTCACCAAATTATGGCTTCTCAAAGTGTCATCATAAAAGTATTGTGTCGTCCATGTATTTTGCCACAATTTGTGGAGTGTAATTTTCTATTTCCAAAAATAAGAAAATGTAAAATGCACGGAAGCTCAAGGGCCACACATGGAATTTGGAAAGTCACAAGGAATTCCTAGAGTCATGTAGGAGCTCAAAGGTCACATAGAAGCTCAAACGTCACATGGGAGCTCAAGAGTCACAAGGGAGGTAAAGAGTCACATGGGAGGTGGAGAGTCACCTCATTTGTTATAAATAAACCCTCATAGCTCAAGCAAAGGACTTTTCATCTTGGCTTCTCAAGCTTAGCATAGGATAGAAAATCATCCTTTTGAGGAGCAAGTGGTGGCTTAACATTCCACTATTTGAGCTGGCTATGTATCCTTATAATCATGTATCTTGGAACTTTCACTTAATGATTTGAATGTCTCAGAGATGACACACTTTCATGCATATACCGTGAATGTTGTAAGACTATTCTTTTATTATTTATGGTGTATGTTTGTATTTATACATACTAAGGAAAATGAACTATTTCATTGGCTTTAGTATATATATTTGAATTGTGTGTCTCTTGCTTCCATGATTTTTGTTTCTTTGTGAACTATTTTGCAAGATAATTAATGATTATTTTTTATATATGTGTGTGTCTTTGTTACGATAGTACTATTAGTTTTCTTCTAAAGACTCACTTTCGTTTTTCCATCCGTGAAAGAAATTTTATACAGATTGCAATTAAGTACTTCACAAGGCTAACTTACTTGCTTATCTTGAAGTATATGTGTACTCCCTTATGTTGTTTATTGCAGCTAAGGAAAATCATTAATATTATGGTATCCGAGCCTATTTCTCGGATGGGGCTCCTACTCCAAACATTGCGAGGTCTAATTTGGATTTCATATCAGGGAGACCCCCATGTATGTTAGTGGTTTCCAGCACACTCAATATGTACCTAGTGTGGTTCCTTTACACTAGTAGATTGGTGGAGTTTTGATGATTGAAGATTGAGGACATTACATTGTAGTACATGTGTTCTTAGGGATCTTGGTGCAATGGTAAAATTAGGTTTCTGATTAGCCAAGCCTCATGAGGGGATTCAATGCATGTCAATATGCACGAATGATTTCCATAATTGTGGTTAGGGGTATCATACCGAGAGACGTTATCATGATGGTGACATCCAGTGGAGATTACCGAAGGGTTGTAGCTGGATTATTGTTGGGGCAACAATAACTCTAAGTGGGGGAGCATTGTTGGCCCTCAGTATTGCAACGAGAATACTTCAATTCCTAAGGGTCTTAGCTTTAATTTCCAACACAAAGTTCATAAAAACTTATGAGGGGCCACCACTATAATTGGAGAAAGTATTATCTCTTTATTTTTATAACTTTTATATAGGTGGAAATTACTAAGATGAAATCTTATTATAAAGATACCATTTTAACAATTCTATGCTATAGGAAAAAATTGAAATTGTAGGAAATGGAAGACAAAATTAAAACTATACTAATTGAAATGAAGAAATTAAAACCATATTAATTGTAATGAAATGAATGCATACCTATTCTCCTATGCAAGGAAAGAAGACACACAACTAAAGTAAAATATTACAAATAGTAAACCTTAATTATGCATGAAAGATGAAATTTCTATAATGATCTAGGTCAAGGAAACTACTTGGTATCTCTACTTCTAAATTTCACTCTCATAGTTCCATGGGTGTTTTAACACATCAAAGAATGAGAATCATGAGTTGGATACAAATCTGGGAAAGTTTTATCATTAATTGCAAACTATTGTTGGAGTCTTTTTTTGCTATTGGAGATAGTCATACGAGCAAAAGAATATGCTAAAGGAAATGTTTGAAGGAAAAATAAGTTGAGGAAGGGATAAAATAGTAGTTTTTATTTAGCAAGGTACACTATAGTAGTTTTTATTCACCAAGATACATGACTATATGGTTTTTTTAGATGCAAAACAAGGGACCGCACAGACAAAATAAAATAGTAAATGATGAACATCAAATAAACAATAGCAATAAAAGTGAGTTTGAATGTACAAATAATTATATAACCACAACCAATATTATCATCTAATTCTCAAATACTATGGAAGAAAGGACTATTCAAAAACTAGCTAAGTAACCATGCACAAAAGTAATATTCATAAATAAACTATAGAGGTAAACAAATGCTAACGGTACAAGACATATCTCATGCAACTAGGGTGAGACCTAACCCAAGGAATTACATAACCCTTGAGAATATTAAGAACTAAAACCAAAGATGACTTTCATTAATTGGAGAATTTCTTTTACATGCCAAAATTTTGCAAAACTTGAAGTGTAAACTTCCCAATGCTCTGTATTGTTATTCTCTTGCTCCTACTTGTTATACAAGGTTAATTGAGCCCTTTATTAATACAAAATGGGTAGGGTGAAAACTCATTGAAGGGAGGACTACTTTCCCTCCAAAATCCATAAAAAGTTGGAGTTGGGAATATCTTTAACTAAGGTTTGCACGATGGGTGGCATCTCCATCACACGATTTGTGATGAAAATATAGAAAGGAATGTGATAAAGAGGATGTTTGGTGAAAGCGCGCTAGCATGATTTGTCGAAAAAATGACATTAGATTTCGATTGGGAACATGTGGGTAGCTTGGTCGCATGATGGTTATGGGTGACCAAGCATGAGACTTGGCCTAATCATGGGCGAGGAGGACCATGATGACACCATGAGGAGAATCATGGACACCTCAAGACATGGACCAAGAGATATTCTTTGAGGACTTAGGATTGGAGATCCAAGGTAAGAATAGTCCTAAAAGTACATACCTTGTGGAAATCTGGATGGGGTATGTAGCTTGTAGAGGTAGTGTGGTATCACACATAAACCCTCCCAGCATAATTCTCTTGATTAAATTAGATGTTGTCCAATTAGGCCTCATGGAAAATGTTGTTCATCATAATTATACTTATAGTATGGTTTATGAATGATAATATTCTTGAGAACTATTCAGTGTGAGATATGATGTTGTATTGGTTGTACAATTATGAATACCTCCCTAGTTAAGAGTAAGTGTTGAGAAATGTAACTAGTTTCAGTCTTTATAATTGTTTTACTCATTTCAACATGTATCTTATGTAATAAAGAAGAAAAGAAAATAAAAAATTATTATTATTAAGGAATGGGTTCAATGCTCATTATTAATGCTCTTCTATGTAAAAACATGTTTTTTCTTCTTCTAGGGTTTGTCAGGTCTCTGGATTTATTATCATGAATCATTGGAGTCAACATCATGTTTATAAGTCCCTTATGGGGAATTTGTAATCATAAAAAGATTTATTTTTAAGTCTAGAAAATCTTGGAATCTCTAAGAGTACAAGTCAGCCATGGGATCATCAAGTTGTCCAAAAGGAGGGAATTTGACTCTTGAGAAGGCTATATAAAGGAGTAGTTCAACTTCATTTGACACACTCTAACTAAAAAGTTTGATCTACAAGAAAGAGTTTTATCTATAGCTGAGAAAGGAAGAATAATGAGAGAAAAGGTATTGGAGAAGATGGAATGATGAAAATTATTGTTTTTGGGCTCTATCTCTCTCATGTGTCTGAAATTATAAGGTATTTGGTTTTCAAAAATAGGATGAAGTTGTAGGTCAAAATTGCAGTAGGATGAAGTGAAGAACCTAGAAGCTCGAAGAGGGAAAATCCTTATCTTGACCTCATTGACTTTATGGGAGTTCTCTTACTCTAAGTAGGGCTTAAGAGGAAGCTATATTTTGGTTTCAAAGAAGCTTCTAGGACGAATTTTCTAGGTCCAAGTCGCAGGTCAAGTAGAAGTGTTGTAACTCACAAGTCAAAGTTGCTACGTGTAGCAGTTTGCTACAGAAAAAAGGAAGGACTTGGTATAGGGATTGGGTCTTTGCATCTCGTTTGAAGTAGATTCTAAAAAGAAAAGATTTTTTGGGTTTTCCCCTTTGAGGATTTTTTCCCTAGTTGGGAGCATATATCTATGTCATCTTTTGTCACTGTTATTGTTCTTGATATTGTTTGATGAAATATATAACTAGATAAGATAAAGAAAATAATTAAATATTCACAACAACGATCAAGGTTAAGGAAACTAGGATATAAGAGTTATCACATTACAACTAAACATAGTGGAACTATTAAACGAAGTAGAAGAATCAAAACTTTACTGAACATAGTAGAATTGAACAAAACAGAGGCACATCGTTTAGAATAGGATGAGGTAAGGAGAGGGGCTTGGGCATACGGTAAATTAGGGTTTGAGGACGAGGATGAGGTAATTCAGTCAACCTGACCTAACGGTGGAGACGACCTACAAAGGAAGATGGATGACCAATGGTAGGGTAGTGGGGTGGTGTTGAAGCCTAAAAAATCATTGCAACAACATTAGGGATGACCACCCAATCCGGACCTTAAAGTAGCTCATTTTATGTTTGGAATGGTGGTTTTGACTAGTTTAACTAGGTCAAGTTACCTTCTCTCAATCTACAATTGGCTCAAAATATGAATTTCATCCGGTAATGGAGAAGAGAAATCAGACCAGCCCTGTTTTTGATTAAACAAGAAAGTGATCATTAAGCTGATCTAGGGCTCATCCAAGCCACAACTAAACTTTGCCTCTTTGTGAAGAGGACTTTTAGGAATGTAGAATTAATCTAAATGAAAAATTATTCTAAAATGCAAGCACAACGAACTAAATCATAATGCTATCTAAATTAGGCAGATATAGATCTAACCCAACTGAGAGCAAGATATTTAAATGATTGGGATTTAAATATGTCCATCTTATAATGAATATCAAGCTAACGAAGCAATTCAATTAACTGGCATTATAAATACAAAAACACATTCTATTCAGAGGCCTCTTAACTGAAATAATCAACTAACAACATCTACGAAGTAGTTCACAAAATGATATTGATTGTTAAATCAATATTTCGAATAATTAAACAATAATACCTGGAGATAGTTCACAACATATCATATTTGTAAATCAATATTAAAAGACATGTTTCTGAGTAAATAGTTACTCAAAAATCAGAATTCAACCCATAAGAGAAGAGATAAATACGAACATGATTGAGAATAATTACACATACTGACAATAGTGCATAAATATGAATAAAATGACACATTCCTGCGATCATAAAATGAAACTAGTATTTATAACAACAGTATTAGAAATACCAATTTATAGAATCCGTTTCTTTTGCTCTAGTCTCCAATAGTCCTCTACAATCTTTGAACCTCTATTGTTACAACAAGAGCTGCAATAGTGCAAGCTCTACCCATCATACACAATTCAAAATACAAAATAAAAATTGTCAACAATCACCATATCTCATATTTTCCCTCCTCTCACCTACAACTCTAAATCCCTATTACAATAGTGATTTTAGAATTTCATTATAATAGAGAGAAACTCTTAATACATTCTATAATCTCCTATTTATAATATTTACAAAGGAATTCTCAACAAGAAAGTTTGTTGAAGAGTAGATCTGTTCAATTAATTTTCATTGGTCCAAAATTCCATTCTTCTATTACTGGAGCATTCTCATTGATGGAGATCTTTTTCTCCTTATCTCCTCGACTTTTTTCCTGCAAAAAATATCAAAACTAAATTAAAATGAAAAATAAAAATAAAATACCAAATATGGAATTAAAACAAATTCAATCAATTTTAACTAAAAATCAATTTAAAAATAAATCAAAGGTTTTTATTGATGTCTATGAGTATTGAATTTGTGAATGAGATCATTGACGAATGAATTTTCACTAAGAAGAAGTCGTGAGAAAATGAAAATGCAAAAAATTAAACTTCGAAAATTATTTTTTATTAAAAATTTAGAGTTTGATCTTCTGTTGGATTTTAGACCCAATAAATTATCAAATCTAGAAATGAAACTACCTTATAAATATTCTCCATAATTGTATCTTTCTAATGAGCCATCATGGGCCTCATTTGGTCAAGTAAAATTCCATTTATGAGTTTCCAACGTTGGTATATTAAAATTGCCAAAATTCTGGAATTTTTGTTGCTTAGGCTAAAAATCAGAATTTTTTTATTAAAATTTAATTCTAAATTAGACTATAAATGTTAATTAATTAATGTTAATTAATTATATTTATGGATTAAAATTAATTAATTGTTAATGATTTATAAGAATTAATTCATACAAAAAATTAATTTAATAATTAATTAAATACTATTATATTATTATTATAATTGTAATATATTAAAAATTTAATTAATATATAAATATTATAATAATAATATTATATTATATTCTCCCACAGATGCGGGTTTTTAAGTTTGCCTTAAATTCGATGGGACTGGAGTGCGCTGAGAAAAGCCGCCACTTGCCAGCCCTGTACAAAGATGCCATTTACATGTGGTTGGATGATCATAAGCAGGTGGGCTTCGTTCTGTTTGAAGGAATTTGTGCAATTGACTCTGATTTACCTTTCACCTCCGCATGCTCTGTTATGTCCTGGCTCTTGGCCCCCATGAATGCCACAGTAATGGCGGGAGCGTCTTGAGGCAGGGGAATGGGCATTAAAACCAGCCTTCGCCATGGGTTTCTTCAGGTGTCTCTTATGTTATGTTGGTTGGGCTCTTGCTCTGTTAGCTCGAAGTAGTTGCCTCTGTCAATTTCCTTGACACTCTTTGAAGCTTTGGGCTCCTCTCCGATTGTTTGTTTTTCTGACCTAAGTCCTACCTCTCTGGTGTTTCGTTCTGGTACCCACAAGGGCACTGATGTTGTAGACATGGCTCACCCCCACCAAAGGATGCTAAGCCGCAAAGGCACCTCTCGGGGGGCACCTTCTCTCCCTCCTTCCCTCTATCCCCCTAACAAATTCACTTCTGGACAATACCCTCACACTCGTAGTTGGAGAGGGCGCTTTCTGTGGCCCAGTCAATTCCTTGAGCCCAGCTCTCTAGGTTCCTCATCCTCGCCCTCCTTCGGTTTTGCAATCTTCACTTTTAATTGCACCCTGAACCATCCTCGGATTACATCCCATGTCTCGGTGCTCTTTCTTGAGGAAGCCCAGGAAGAGGGTGAGTCCAGTGTTCCTAAGGAGGACCTAGGCTTAGTTCTTGTGCCGAATTCTAGCTCCCCGCGAGTTATGGAGACTCCGGCAAGCAATGTTAATGACAGTGATGGAGCCAACAGACCTGGGTTCGTCAATGAGCGAGGATGCCCAAGCGCAGGATCTCGCTGATGGTGGCTGGTGCAGGATCATGGAGGAGCCTCCAGGCACCTAATCCATGCTCAACAGCTCCGTCTCAGGTTATGGAACCCAGTATTGAGGACTTCTTTCCAATGTTGACAATTTTTGTAACTGTTGTTATGTCAAGAGTTAATATGCATGTTTCTTGTAATGCCTATAAGCTTAGCAAGGCCAACATGAGTAACTCTGGATCCCCTGTGTGGGACTACATAACGTGGCCTAGTCCAAACTCTCTGTTCTGGACAATTTTCCATTTCAAGCCACCTTTCCTTCTGGGCCACTGTTTCTTATGCTAGTCATGTTGTAATTGTATACCTTTAATGTGAATAATAGAATAGTCTTATTTAGAAATATATATATATATATATATATATATATATATATATATATATATATATATTCTAAATTAAAAATTTAGACTACACAAGGTTTATAAGAGCCACGTATTAATGGTGGAGAGTGTGTCAATGTGAGGGTGGAGAGTGTGGAGTTATAAGGAGGAGAGGGTTAACTTAAGGAGGTATAAGGAAGCTTATGTGAGGTTATGGAGGGGTGAGGTGGAGTGTAGTGGAGTGGAGGGTAGGTGAGGTGATGGTGTTGGGAGGTACAAGGAGGTGAAATGAAAACTTTGTGTTATAAAATTTAACCTATCGCATATTTTTCAAAATTTTAATTGCAATTTTTTTTAAACTGAACAGTTCATGAAATTTGTTTCATATGATATATCATAATTGTAAGATCGCATCACAAATTTAATTTTGACGATTTTGGAAAGGACGATTTGATGAGAAGTAGGGCCACATGAATTAATGATCCTATAAATTGGACTTCAACAATTTTGCAATTTTGTGGTTTTGGGTTTGGTAATTTGTTCTAAAATAACAAGTTGAAGTAAATTACAAAAATCTCGAAATGTGTTTTCATTTATCGTACAACTTGGATGGCTCATTTTGTAGGACCGTTAGTGAAAAATGAAAAATTAGTAAAAATTCACTAAAAATTAATATTTACAATGAGTGACTATTTTAATTGTGAAAATTGAAATATCATAGATATTTTTTTACATTTTTTAGTCTAGGCAAAAAAATAACCAGATTTCAAAGGAGTGCTATTTACAAACCGGTTGACCAAATGAGGCAAAAATAGTATCGATGGAAAACTTGTGAAAAGTCAGATTCAATGAAATAATCAAAATAGAAATTGGATGAAAGTAAAAATGGAAATTTTTTAGGATAATTAGCTTAATGAAAATCACAAAAAGATGTTTAGCCAAAAATTAATGTAAAGGGTCCCCATTATTTGAAATAATGGGGGTGTTGGGTTTTAACTACAACAGGTGGCTTGGTAGTGTCATCGATGTTGTACCTATATTTCCTTGTAAATTATGTGGTTTCTAGCTTAAATTTTTAGTTGGACCAAGCCATTGTCTCTAGGTTTTATTATACATATACATTTTTAATAAAAATACAAGGATAGAGAGTAATTTTATTTGAAACTATGCATGCTTATGATAGTGTTTATATCTTGCATATGATTTCCATGATTTTTGTTAATGGAAAATGATGTGACAATGTTTTTAATTTTCCATGTTGATTGATTCCACACATCAAAAAAATGTAGAGAACAACACGGTTAGTTATATTATGAGTAGTCTAAGTGAAGTAACATTGTGTTACACTAGGTAGTTGTGAAACACGTTAGTGTTGCACACTCGAGGGATTATGGTGCACCCAAAAGGGGCCTTGTAACCATAGCAGACATTGGGTTTATTATAAGAGGTACCAAAGCTACCTCACACAAGAAATTATATTGGACCTTTGTATCAAACACGGGTGGTACCATAGTTGATACCAACTCACTGTTGGGTGTGGATCTTGATTTTCTTCTTTATTCAGAGGTATCATCATGTTGGACCCTAGTTAGTTTAGGGTTTTTCTCCCTATAAGGAAACCCCTCGCTATATATGAGGGAATTTTAGTGTGGTTGTGTATACATGTATTATAAGCGAGAAAGGGAGAGGATATTGTGTGAGATTGAAAAGGAAATTACAGTGGATATACTATAGGTTGTATCTCTTCATTTTGTTGGATAATATAAAGGAAAGATTGGTTGTTTCTGTATGGACGTATCCCAAATTGGGTGAACCACATATATATGTGTCTTTCTTGTTTTATTCTTTTTCTATGTTTGTGTTTCTACAATATTTTATTTGTTACATTGCTTTGTAATATATAATTTTCTAACACTAGATACGAACAAGGGGTAGAGTGGCTAGAAAAAATTCTCTTCTACCACCTAAAGGTGGTATCATAACAGAGGTAGAAAGTCGTTGAAGAAAAGCAGTAGTAGTTTAAGTAGATTTACAACAATGTTGTTCTCTTCACCACACTATCTCTAATGTGTGATAGGTAATATGAGAGCTACCATACACAATCAAAGCTAATACCTTGAAGTGGTAGAAGAATGGACAAGATTGTTCTCCTACTCATAGGTGGTGCTCTTGAATAAGTGGTTGTGTGGTAGGTTGTGCTAAAGGAATATTACAAAGGCAGTTCCCTTCTATTGTAGGTTATTAGGGAAGGGGATTCTGTAGTCTTTTTCTAGGTGGGAAAAAATGGGTTTTGGCTATTGGATTTTGGTATGGGTTGTAATTGGGAAATTTGAAGTGAGCTTAATAGGATCACATCTATAAATAATCAAGTCATAATGGTGAAAAATAGGTCTGAACTAGTGGAGAAACAAAAGTTGGCATTATCTTAGAAGGTCAAAGATCTTGAGATGACTTTGGCGTGGATGGTTGAAGGAATAAAGCCATATGGGAAGGAATTCAAGGAACCTTAAGTAGAAGACCATTGAGTTAAGGTCTTACTCTATTGAATTTGCAATGAGGCAGTAACAATAATGTAAGAGAGTTAGATGAAGGACTTGGAAGATTAGGTGAAGTCACCTATGGCACTCATAAGAGAAAAGAATGATGTCATTGATGTATTGAACCAAGTTATAGGAAAGAGTTCAGGTAGTTCATATACAAAGGTGAATATGAAGGGACCAAAGATGTATGCTGGGACAAAAAGTGATAAGGTATTGGGAAATGTTTTTTGGGTTGTGGAACAATAATGGAACAAATGAAAGGTTTATTTAAAGAGACATAAGTCAATGAAAAATCCATGTACCTCACAAAAACAATTAAACTCTCATGGAGGAACATGGTTGAAGACTTAGTAGCAAGTCACATTATAGATAGGATTGGGACATGGACAGAGTTGAAAGAAGCTTTGTACATGTAGTTTAGACCAGGCAATAAATAATTGGTAGTAATGGATCACCTAAGGGAGTTGAAGCATACTTATAATATCAAAATGATTTAAAATAATTATTAGGTCTTATGTTGGAGCATAAAGATATGCATGAGAAAGAAACGTTATACTGCTTTATCATTGATCCCTAACCATGGGAAAACAAAAACAATTATGAAGAAGGGAGTCCAATCACTTCTAGCAACTATTATTGTAGCAAATAAATTTCTTGAGACCAAACATATGGCAAGGATAAGGAGGATATGCATAAGAGAAAGAAGAGTAAGAAGAGACAAGTGAAAGTGAAGAATTACAAGAATGGAAAACTAGTAGGTGCAACCAAAGAGAAGAATCCCATACCTTCTTGGATTTCTGGAGATGATCACTTGGAAGGGAATTTGTTGATCAAGTAGAAGGTGGCTAATTTGGAGAAGAAAGACACAGCTAAGGTTGGTGATGAGACTTGGTATTGCAACAAGAATATTGCAACTCCTAAGGCCACCAACATTAATTATCAACTCAGGGTTCATACAAACTTAAGAGGGGCCAACACTATATGTGTGGCAGACAGATTCCTCTTCCTAGTATGACTCCCTTTGATTCAGTTGAAATAAGGGAATGAAACAACTTGAAATGAGAAAATAAAAAGGTAAGCCTCTAGTCCTATGTTGCGAATGGTAAATAGAAATAAGAAAACCTATTCTACTTTTGCTGGAAAGTACATGAAAAAAAGAAAATCTATTGTATTTGCAAAAGTGTAAAGCACAATGACAACCAAGAAAATCCAATCTATATTTTTGGAAAGGAAATGGAATTAAAGGAAATCTATTCTATTTTGTGGGAAAGGAAAGTCCTATGTTACTCTTGGAGGAATGAAATCACACTTCGAGTAAAGTAAATTGCAGAAAGGAAATATAAACTAATTACAGAAGTCAACATTTAAGAAGAAATTAATGTAAAAGCTAAAGGGAAACCTAACCAAGCCTTGTCTCAACCAAAGTGGCCTCAGAGCATTCATAGGATATAAATATACTTCTACTATGAATTTGAAGTGAATAAGAGCTCAAAAACAAATTGCTTGAAGAAATTCTCCATTGCTACAAGATTGCTATAGGATTTCTACAAGATTCGCGAATTAATGTGTTGAATTCCCAAGCTAATCAAATGCAAATAATGAAAGGAAAATTTTGTTATTAATTTCAAAATTTTATGGCTTCAATCCAAGTCGAATCAAGTTGAAAGAGATCTGTTTGCACGTGCTAAAATTTGTTGAAGGAAATGTAACTAGGTTTGGTCTTCATAAATATACTTTTGATATTTGTATTTATTCAAGAATAGGAAATATTATTTTTATATTATATGTTAAAGAGTTTCTTGCTCATTGAAGTAGGTATAACACATGTTAAAGTGTTATAGGTAAATCAAAAGGTCAAAATAATTATGTTAAATACCTTAAGGGTATGTTACATTGTGTATAAGAGTTAGGGAAGTAACCTCCAAGCAAATTCAAGACCCCTCCTATGCAAAGGCACCATAAAAGAGTCTCCTTCAAGCATGTCACATCAGCAAAGAAACCATTTAAAATAAGCATGACAAGTCGGCCTAGAAATAGTTTGCATGTAGGTCTTCTAGTTGGCCTAAAAGGAGGGACATTCCTCTATAAATAGAGGTTGTCCACTCCATTACAACATCAACCAAGAAGCTTTGAAATTTGTGAAGAGAAGAGGCCAGAAAGAGGGTAACAAAGGACGAAGAAGATGTCTTCTAAGGCAACAAAGGAAGGAGGAGAAAAGCCAAAGTTGAAACGATTGTTTTCTAGGATTAATACAGTCACACGTGTGAGAAAACATATGTTTGCAGTTATATCAGTATTGAGATCATAGTCATGTGTTCACCATTCTTTTGGTTAGAAATTAGGCCTACAAGGCCTCTCAAGGCAAGATAAGAAGACACTCTCTCTATCGATGGTAAAAGGAACATAATTCTCTAGGTTAGATCTCTCACATGCGAGAATTTGAGTTGCAGTGTTGTCAAACTAAGGAAGATCAAAGTACTGGAAGAAGAACAAAGTGCTAGGGATCGAAGCGTCGGAAGGAGGTGGGAAAGGAAAGTTCTATGTTACTCTTGGAGGAATGAAATCACACTTCGAGTAAAGTAAATTGCCGAAAGGAAATATAAACTAATTACAGAAATCAACATTTAAGAAGAAAGTAATGTAAAAGATAAAGGGAAACCTAACCAAGACTTGTCTCAATCAAAGTGGCCTCAGAGCATTCATAGGATATAAATATACTTCTACTATGAATTTGGAGTGAATAAGAGCTCAAAAACAAATTGCTTGAAGAAATTTTCCATTGCTACAAGATTTTTATAGGATTTCTACAAGATTCACGAATTAATGTGTTGAATTCCCAAGCTAATCAAGTGCAAATAATGCAAGGTAAATTTTCTTATTAATTTAAAAATTTTATGGCTTCAATCGAAGTCGAATCAAGTTGAAAGAGATCTGTTTGCACACGCTAAAATTTCTTGAAGGAAATGTAAATAGGTTTGGTCTTCATAAACATACTTTTGATATTTGTATTTATTCAAGAATAGGAAATATTATTTTTATGTTATATGTTAAAGAGTTTCTTGCTCATTGAAGTAGGTATAACACATGTTAAAGTGTTTAGGTAAATCAAAAGGTCAAAATAACTATGTTAAATACCTTAAGGGTATGTTACATTGTGTATAAGAGTCAAGGAAGTAACCTCCAAGCAAATTCATAACCCCTCCTATGCAATGGCACCATAAAAGAGTCTCCTTCAAGCATGTCACATCACCAAAGAAACCATTTAAAATAAGCATGAAAAGTCGGCCTAGAAATAGTCTGCATGTAGGTCTTCTAGTTGGCCTAAAAGGAGGGACATTCCTCTATAAATAGAGGTTGTCCACTCCATTACAACATCAACCAAGAAGCTTTGAAATTTTTGAAGAGAAGAGGATAGAAAGAGGGTAACAAAGGACAAAGAAGAGGTCTTCTAAGGCAACAAAGGAAGGAGGAGAAAAGCCAAAGTTGAAACGACTGTTTTCTAGGATTAATACAGTCACACGTGTGAGAAAACATATGTTTGCAGTTATATCAGTAGTGAGATCATAGTCACATGTTCACCATTCTTTTGGTTAGAAATTAGGCCTACAAGGCCTCTCAAGGCAAGAGAAGAAGACTCTCTCTCTATCGATGTTAAAAGGAACATAATTCTCTAGGTTAGATCTCTCACATGCGAGAATTTGAGTTACAGTGTTGTCAAACTAAGGAAGAAAAAAGTACTGGAAGAAGAACATAGTGCTAGGGATTGAAGTGTCGGAAGGAGGTGAACATAGTGTTGGGGAAACATAGTGCAGAGAAAATAAGGACATGACTTGTGCTTGGAGGATCCTCTAGTCAAGGATCTAGGGTTTGGAATTGATCAAGAAAGAATCTTCAATAAGAGAAAACTTATCGAAGGGTTTTCCTCCCAAGAGAAGAGAGGTTTTGGCTCTAGCAGAGAACCAAAATTTGTGTTCTTGTAGTTATGTTTCTTGTAGCGGTTTTATAAACCATACACACTAATAATAAGAAGAAGATGAATCTAAGATAATTATAAAAGTACTTCAAAAATTGTTATCAAGTCAAGAAGAATCAAACTACACCTGATTTCCCGAGATTCTTCAACATGGTATCGAAGCTAAGGTGACACATCAAGGAAAGGGCATCTCAAGAACACTCATTAAGGAAGGACATCTACAAAAGTTGAAGCATCAAGCCAAGAAGTCTCTATCACATGAAGGACAAGAAGGTCTATCATCTATCATTCATCAAGAAGAGAAGAAGTCAACTACATTTCAAAATCTATCAAGTAAGTATATGTACCCTTCTGAATATACATCAATGTATTTTTGCAAGGAAAGAAACACATTGGTAGGTACCAATAAATTTCTTGCATGGAAGAAGAGGATTGATGTACTTCTCAAGGAGAGTGAAATTCTAGAACATATCAAAGGGAATATCAATGTCCCTACTAAGGAACAAACTCAATCCTTAGCCATGTATAATAAGGATGAGACAAGAGCTCAAGGGATTCTAATAGAATCTATCAAGGACTCTCTCATTCCTTATGTCTCCAAATTTGAGACATCAAAAGAAATTTATGATAAGCCAGTAGAGCTATTCACGATATCCACAACCGGAGAAGTGATATCCCTAATAAATGAATTGTAGAAGATGAAGATATCAAAGCAAGGAATAGCTCCCTACTTCATGAAGATGTCTAAGACAAGGGATCATCTTCAAGAGCTTGGGGAAGTCATGTTTGATAGAGAAATGACAATTTTATTACTCATTGCTCTACCTGAGGATTGGGCAAACTTCTTATAGTGGTTAATCTAGGGTTCTAGATTAAACTAGATTTAATGTCAATCAAGGTAGGTAAACTTAGAGGCACGTGTCTAAAGTCTATAGACCTAAAAGGATCTAATCTACCTAACTAAGTGTCTACTGTGACAGGCTACAACACTCCTTTACAGGAGACTGAAATATGTTTCGTTTCACACCTTGACACTCATATCGTCTAATTTAATTAACTGTTCTAAAGGAACAGCGTGTTACTAGTCTAAGTTTTCAACCCTCTTACAAGGATATCATTCACAAAAGATCTTTCGAACTAACACACTATCATTCATGAAAAACAAAAACTCTTTTAAACACACTAAAACTCAAATGCATGAAAACAGAGTCCACAGAGATACTTCGAAATTCAATGGTCGATCAAATATTTTACAAGATCTTGTTCAATAATCTAGCAATCGAATTCTCAAGCTATCACCATGAATCATACAATAATACTTGCAAGAAATTCTAATGGAATCAATAAACTCACAAGAAAGAAAGTAACATCAAACGCTATTCAACACTATTCAAATTTGAAAATGCTATGGAAATGAAAATAAAAGTATACCAATCTCCACATAGGGCCCGTCCACGCTTCAATGGCACACTTAGGAAACTTCAAGTGATGAAAACGTTAACACATAAGCACTGTAATGGTGAAACAATGTCTGTAACTAAGTTCTGGAAATCAAATTACATGGAAGAGCAACGTTCTGGAAACAATACACAAGAACAACGTTCTGGAAAATACAATACGCATCCTTTTTAATTTGCTTGTCTACTATCCTTTGTTCACTAACTTTCCCTCTAGTCTATAATCGAATGTACATACATTATCATGCAGATGTTTATGCTTTTACAATCAAAAAGACGATTTTTTGTTTTTTTCCTAATCTTAACTGATTTCCAAAACAAAACGAAATCAGTTTAGGTAACTCTAGCTTTTTGCTGCTTTTGTGACCAAAAGGCTGGGTTTGACCAGCATTGACCATGTATCCAAGAGCTTTAGATTCATTGTTGAATAGATCTTTCACCATGTATGTACATCCTAGATCACATTCCTATCCTCTGTTTTGATTTTCTTTCCATGCCTTGTGTCACATCATAAACCAATTACAGGAAGTCATGACATCCTGTAATTTTGTTGAAAATTTCTAATTTTTAACATAAAAATTCACAAATTAAATTTAATGTAAAATAACAACTATAATGCTTTGATTAATCAATTTCAATGGACTGAGGGGTTTATGGGAGAAAATGATAGACAAATGATGGATTTCTAGAAGAAAAGGACAGCAATGAAATGGTACCAACATCTCCCCCAACTCAATGATTTAGCATGTCCTCATGCTAATCTTGATGTGCTCCCTTTATATCCTGTTCCTGCTTGTTGTAGCAATGCATCTATATTCTTTTGAGCTTGGGCATTCTTCTGAACGTGGAGCTCATGTTTCATATTCTTGTATTTTTCTTTGAGAGATTTCTTTTGAGCATACCATTTGGTTGCCCATTTGCAAATGTCGGTTTGTTCAGTCTTAAGTTCTTTGATTTGCTCCTTCAGTTTCTCATTTTTGTGCTGAGTCTTCTTGCTATGAGCTCTCAAAATGTCATTCTCCTTCTTGATGACCTTCTCTAGCATGTTTTCCTCCATCAATTCCTCTTTTAGCTTTTCAATTTGTTTCTCTAACCTTTTTTGTTTCTTGTTTGCAGGTGTTGGCTCTTTCCCTTATCCATTGTTACTCTCGACTTCCATTTCTGCTTCCGGTTCTAGCTGTGAATGAGCACTTCTCTCAATGTCCATTGGTGCATTTGCATTTGAATCTGGTTGATCATCTTGTGTTTGGTTCTTTTGTATTCTCCTTGATCTTCTCGTATAAGTCGTGAAGATTTTGTCTCGCTCAATTTTCTGGGCAACTTCTTGCCTCATCCTTCTTGTCCTTACACTACTGCTGTGTGGAGGAACATTGCTTGACTTGCGCTCAGGGATTTCCTCAACAATATCAAGCATAAACTCTGTGCGCTCTTGCTGTTCTTGTTCATCTTCTCCATCTTTAATTTGATTAGCAACCAAAAATTCTTTCCATGTTTTTCCCCTCCTCTACAACTCAAATTCAATTAGAATTTTAATCAACCCAAAATGATACAAACTTTTATCTTCATTACCCTTTTGTTTCTGAATAGTTTTTGACATTTTAGTCAAACTCTGTAAGAGGAAATAGGGTATACTGATGGTGCATTGCCCTTTTAAGTGCAACAGGAGTTTGATGTGATATAGATATACTATGCTGTAACGACCTTCACATGTAACAAATTTCTGAATAATGTATACCATTTCATCCCATGGGTGCATTAGCCAGCCTCTAGGGACACCCTTTTTCCAGTTGACAGAGGAAACCCTTGACCTAGACATAAACTGAGTCCAAGGTTTTTCCTTAAATTGTTTTGTTTTGAAATATTTTTCCCCTTCTGGACTGATTCCCAATGTTTGTGCTATGGCATCCTCTGAAATTCTAAAAGAGAAGTTTCCTATTGATGCTTTCTCTCCATTAAATGTGAATGCAAACTACTTGGTCACTTCTTCATTGTTCCCATTAAATTTCTCTAGGAAAGATAACCATTACTTTTCCCTTAAAATCATAATATAGTCATCATGATATTCTGAACTATCAAATGTTTCAGGCTCTGCTCTATTAGTCATTTTGAAAAAGAAATTCCTGTTCTACCCCTTTTTGTTTATTTTCAACAATTCAATAAGGGTCTCTCGATTTGTTACCTCTGTTCTGCGCTCCACTTAACCGACCTGGTAATGCCCTCGGTTCTCGGGGTCTCCTTCTTCAATTGCTTGGGAAGCGACCTGATTCACGTCCTCGGATTATGGGCGGAGGTAACAACTTGTGGTAAGCCTATTTGCTATGCTCTCCCTTTGTAGTGCCTGCTGTCTCGACCTTCTTTGAAAACTTGGAGTTTGAATCACTAATATGGTAACACCCTTTACGAACTGAAAGTTTTATGGAGTGAAACTTAACAACCGACCTTTCCCTAATTACTATAATGATAATGCAGAGCACATTCACATCATAAAGACAGAGGAGCTGTACTGGTTTGCATAGGTACAATCATGAGAACGCCATATACATATAAGGAGTGCTGGAGTGATGATAACGGATATATGTTGCATGAGTCGACTTGGGTCAAACACTTGTTTTATAAATTGGCCGATTAAAAAATGAATGAAATCATTGAACACTTGTCTTTCCAATGATTCACCACTTGTCCATTACTTGTTGGTACTTGGCCGATTAGAAAGATGATGGATCGATGACAAGGTTTGAAGAGTGGTGAAAGAAAAGATTTAAAATCGTAGTGCGATGGGAAATGGTGGCAGAGTTGAGTAGTTAGGAATGTTACAAGGGTGATGGGTATAGGGGTTTTTGAAATTGATAACAAGCAATCATAATCATCATATTTAACACTAAAATAATTCAAGAATTTTAAATGTTAAAAATAAAAATTACAACAATACATTACACTTGTTGATTGACCAAAAGTTGAGTTGGCATGCACAGGTAGGACTGATATTCATTGTCCAAATATGACTAATCTTCACTGTCCATAATAGGTCCCTTTTGAGATGAAATTGGATATAACAGGTCCCTCTGAAATCTGAAGAACTATATTTGTGCAGCTTCTTTGAAATCTGAAGAACTATGTTTGTGCAGCTTCCTTGATCCTTGATGTTGATGTAGCCTTGATGATAAGCAACCTTTGAAAACTCTGTTGAAACTTTGTTGAAGTAGCCTGATGTATCTTGAATGTAGTCTTTAATAGGTCCCTTTGATATTTGTTGAACAGGTCCCTCTAATATTGGTACTAGTAACATAGTCTTCTGAACAGGTCCCACTGCATATTGCTTGAACAGGTCCCTCTGATTAGAACAAAAACAAAAACAACTCCTTTATTGAAATATTGAACTGCTGAAGCAAATTCTTTGAATATTTACAAATGAGGAGATGCGATAAGGAAAACAAAATGTTGATGCTTCTCCCCCACTAAAGCTTTGACTTGTCCTCAAGTCATTATTGAAGCGATGAACCAAACAGTAAACAAACAGGACAAGGAATTATTACCAGCCAAAGGATTGGTTTTCAAGTAAGAATTCTGGGTTAGAGTGTGCCAGATTCTGGTTTTCACATCTAAACCATTATTATTTTTGTGTTTTTTTGTGTTTTTTTTTTTTATTATTATTATTATTATTATTATTTTTTAATGAAATGAAATGAACTAAGGTAGAGATATCATAGCTGAAGGTTGCAATATCTCAACCTCCCTTTGCTGAGATACAGTTTGAAGAAAATCCTCCTTGCTGATGGGCTTATGGTAGAGTTTCAACCTATGGCCATTGACAAGAAAGGGGTGGCCTTCTCCATCAATGGTAATAAGCTTGACTAACCCATTTTCATAAACTTGAACTCTTTCATATGGGCCCATCCAATGTGTGGTAAATTTAGCTTTATGATCTCTGAATTTAGAGTCAAAGAGTAAAGCCCAGTCTATTTCTTTGAACTGTTTCTTTTTTATGTGTGCATCATGCCACCGCTTCCTTTGTTTCTGCACTAGGAGTGTTGTCTCCTCTGCTTGCTGCCTCATTTCATCCAGTTGGTTCAATTGCTGAATTCTCTCTTGTTGGGCTTCATTGAGATCAATTCCTAAATTTGCAGCCATCTTATAAGTATGTATTTGAAATTCAATAGGAAGCATTACCTCTTTGCCATGCACCAACTGATATGGTGTAAATCCTGTAGTGTTCTTCCACGTGATTCTATAAGCCGAGAGTGCATCTTTGAGCTTCTCTTCCCAATTCTTTCTATTCATTGCTACGGTCTTAGTGATAATTCCTTCCAATGTTTTATTTGTGGTTTCCACCTGGCCATTGGCCTGTGGATGGTAAGGTGTAATTTTTCTGTGCTTGATTTGATATTTTTATGTGATGTCTTTAACTAGCTTTGAAGTCAACTGAGTACCTTGATATGTCACTATCTCCCTTGGTAATCCATACCTTACAAAAATTTCTTCAAAAAGGAAGTTTACCACTGTTTTTTCAGTTCCCTGGACTAGTGCTTTGGCTTCAGCCCATTTTGTCACGTAATCAGTACATACTAGGATGTACTTCTTACCTTTGGAAGTTGGATTGATGGGTCCTATGAAATCTAGAGCCCATTTTTCAAATGGCTCTAAGTGTACTTGAGGCTGAAGTGGCATTTCATCTGTAGCGATTGGCCTACCCATTCTTTGACAGCTATCACAACTCTTCACATACTTCTTGGAATCCTTAAAAATAGATGGCCAGTAGTATCCAAGACTAAGAATCTTGAATGTTGTTCTTTTAGCTGCAAAATGCCCACCACACGGTTCATCATGGCAAGATTTTAATATATCAATTATTTCATCATTTCTTACACATCGTCTAATAATCATATCATAACCAGTGTAAAATAAATCTCCATTAACCCATGAGTATCTAGCACTTTATTTGATCAGCCTCTTCTTTTCCTTTCGAGGTGTTCTTCCTGTGGAAAAATAGTTGGTCAAGTCAGCATACCAAGGATTCACTATTGAAATTGCAAATAAATTTTCATCTGGAAAAGAATCTTCAACCGGAACAACCTCACCTGGATTTTGCAGTCTAGAAAGAAAATCTGCCACCTGATTCTCCTTACCTGGTCTATCTAACACTGTGATATTAAATTCCTGTAGTAATAACAGCCATCTGGTAACTCTGCCATTAGTTACTGGTATATTCATTAAATACTTAATGGTAGAATGGTCGGTATGTACAAAAACCTCATAACCAGTTATATAATGTCGTAATTTATTCACAACATGTATGACTGCAAGCATTTCTTTTTCAGTCACTGTGTAGTTTAATTCTGCAGGTGTTAGATTTTTACTAATGAAATAGATGGCATAATGAAAAGACTCCTCTTTTTTGCCTAATGAGGCACCTACTGCAGTATCAGATCTGTAAAGATGTGAAATGGTAAGTTCCAATTAGGTCCTTTTAAGACTGGTGTGGTTGATAACTTTTCTTTGAGTGTTTCAAATGCTTGCTGACAATTATCATTCCAGTTGAAAGGTGTATCTCTTGCTAGAAGCTTAAACAAAGATAAACCTATTTTACTAAAATGTTCAATAGACCTTCTGTAATAGCTTGCATACCCAAGCAAACTTCCTACCTCTTTTTGAGTCTTTGGAATTGGCAAATTGACAATGATCTGGATTTTTGACAGATCAACTTTTAATGCCTTGAGAAGAAATATAGTGTCCTAATACTATCCCTTCATTTAACATCATAAAACACTTTTCATTGCTCAGGGACAGATTAGCTTCAATACATCTCTTCAGAACTTTTTCAAGATTCTCTAATGCATGCTCAAATGAATTACCATACACTGAAAAATCATCCATGTAAACTTCAACACAATCATGAACTAAATCAGCAAAAATTGCTAATACAGCTCTCTAAAATGTAGCTGGAGCATTACAAAATCCAAATGGTAAAACATTATAAGCATAAGTTCCCCAAGGACAAGTAAAAGTGGTTTTGTCCTGGTCCTCTAAGGCTATCCTGATCTAGTTGTAGCCACTGAAACCATCAAGAAAAGAGAATGATGATTTCCCAGCTAATGTGTCTAGCACTTGGTCAATAAATGGTATTGGGAAATAATCTTTGAGGGTTGCGCTTTGTTCAATTGTCTGTAATCAACACAAATCCTCCACTTACCCCAAGAAAAATGATAACTGGAGGATTTGCGTTGATTACAGACAATTGAACAAAGCAACCCTCAAAGATTATTTCCCACTACCATTTATTGACCAAGTGCTAGACACATTAGCTGGGAAATCATCATTCTCTTTTCTTGATGGTTTCAGTGGCTACAACCAGATCAGGATATAGCCTTAGAGGACCAAGACAAAACCACTTTTACTTGTCCTTGGGGCACTTGTGCTTATAATGTTTTACCATTTGGACTTTGCAATGCTCCAGCTACATTTCAGAGAGGTGTATTAGTTATTTTTGCTGATTTAGTTCATGATTGTGTTGAAGTTTACACGGATGATTTTTTAGTGTATGGTAATTCATTTGAGCATGCATTAGAGAATCTTGAAAAAGTTTTGAAGAGATGTATTGAAACTAATCTATCCCTGAGGAATGAAAAGTGTTTTATGATGTTAAATGAAGGGATAGTATTAGGACACTATATTTCTTCTCAAGGCATTAAAGTTGATCCATCAAAAATCCATGTCATTGTCAATTTGCCAATTCCGAAGACTCAAAAAGAGGTAAGAAGTTTTCTTGGGTATGCAAGCTATTACAGAAGGTTTATTGAACATTTTAGTAAAATAGCTTTACCTTTGTTTGTTTCTAGCAAGAGATACACCTTTCAACTGGAATGATAATTGTCAGCAAGCATTTGAAACACTCAAATAAAAGTTATCAACCACACCAATCTTAAAAGGACCTAACTAGAACCTACCATTTCACATCTTTACAGATGCATCTGATACTACAGTAGGTGCCTCATTAGGCCAAAAAGAGGAGTCTTTTCATTATGCCATCTATTTCATTAGTAAAAATCTAACACCTGCAGAACTAAACTACACAGTCATTGAAAAAGAAATGCTTGCAATCATACATGCTGTGAATAAATTCCGACATTATATAACCGGTTATGAGGTTTTTGTACACACCCATTCTGCCATTAAGTATTTAATGAATAAACTAGTAACTAATGGCAGAGTTACCAAATGGTTGTTATTATTACAGGAATTTAATATCACAGTGTTAGATAGACCAGGTAAGGAGAATCAGGTGGCAGATTTTCTTTCTAGACTGCAAAATCCAGGTAAGGTTGTTCCGGTTGAAGATTCTTTTCCAGATGATAATTTATTTGCAATTTCAATAGTGAATCCTTGGTACGCTGACTTGGCCAACTATTTTTCCACAGGAAGAACACCTCCATAGTTTACTCCAAAGGAAAATAAGAGGCTGATCAAACAAAGTGCTAGATACTCATGGGTTAATGGAGATTTATTTTAATGGAGATTTATTTTACACTAGTTATGATATGATTATTAGACGATGTGTAAGAAATGATGAAATAATTGATATTTGAAATCTTGCCATGATGAACCGTGTGGTGGGAATTTTGCAGCTAAAAGAACAGCATTCAAGATTCTTAGTCTTGGATACTACTGGCCATCTATTTTTAAGGATTCCAAGAAGTATGTAAAGAGTTGTGATAGCTGACAAAGAATGGGTAGGCCAACAGCTACAGATGAAATGCCACTTCAGCCTCAAGTACACTTAGAGCCATTTGAAAAATGGGCTCTAGATTTCATAGCACCCATCAATCCAACTTCCAAAGGTAAAAAGTACATCCTAGTATGTACTGATTATGTGACAAAAAGGGTTGAAGCCAAAGCACTAGTCCGGGCAACTGAACAAACAATGGTAAACATCCTTTTTGAAGAAATTTTTGTAAGGTATGGAGTACCAAGGGAGATAATGACAAATCAAGGTACTCAGTTTACTTCAAAGCTAGTTAAAGACATCATAGAAAAATATCAAATCAAGCACAGAAAAAATACATCTTACCATCCACAGGCCAATGGCTAGGTGGAATCCACAAATAAAACATTGGAAGGAATTATCACTAAGACCGTAGCAATGAATAGAAAGAATTGGGAAGAGAAGCTCAAAGATGCACTTTGGGCTTATAGAATCACCTGGAAGAACACTACAGGATTTACACCATATCAGTTAGTGTATGTCAAAGAGGTAATGCTTCCTATTGAATTTCAAATACATACTTATAAGATGGCTACAGATTTAGGAATTGATCTCAATGAAGCCCAACAAGAAAGAATTCAGCAATTGAACTAGCTGGATGAAATGAGGCAGCAAGCAGAGGAGACAACACTCCTAATGCAGAAACAACGGAAGCAGTGGCATGGTGCACACATCAAAAAGAAACATTTCAAAGAAGGAGACTGGGCTTTACTCTTAGACTCTAAATTCAGAGATCATAAAGCCAAATTTACCACACATTGGATGGGCCCATATGAAATAGTTCAAGTTTATGAAAATGGATCAGTCAAGCTTACTACCATTGATGGAGAAGGCCACCCCTTTCTTGTCAATGGCCATAGGTTGACACTCTATCATAAGCCCATCACCAAGGAGGATTTTCTTCAAACTGTATCTCAGCAAAGGGGGGTTGAGATATTGCAGCCTTCAGTTGTGATATCTCAACCTTAGTTCATTTCATTTAATTTAGAATATATATAATATAATTATATAATAAAAATGGTTTAGATGTGAAGCCAGACTCGAGCACACTCTAACCCAGAAGTCTTACTTTAAAACCAATTCTTTGGCTGTAAGAATTCCTTGTTCTATTATTGTTTGGTTCATCGCTTCAATAATGACTTGAGGACAAGTCAAAGCTTTAGTGGGGGAGAAGCATCAGCATTTTTGTTTTCCTTATCTCATCTCCTCATTGTAAATTTTTCAAAGAGTTTGTTTCAGCACTTCAGTATTTCAATAAAGAAGTTGTTTTTGTCTTTGTTCTAATCAGAGGGACCTGTTCAAGCAATATGCAGTGGGACCTGTTCAGAAGACTATGTTACCAGCACCAATATTAGAGGGACCTATTCAACAAACACCAAAGGGACCTATTAAAGGCTGCTACATCAGGCTACTTCAACAAAGTTTCAACAGAGTTTCAAAGGTTGCTTATCATCAAGGCTACATCAACACCAAATATCAAGGAAGCTGCACACACATACATAGTTTTTTTTTTTCAGATTTCAAAGAAGTTGCACAAACATTCTTCAGATCTCAGAGGGACTTGTTATGGACAGTGAAGATTAGTCATATCTGGACAATAAAGATCAGTCCTACCTATGCATGCCAACTCAACTCTTGGTTAACCAACAAAGTGTAATGTATTGTTGTAATTTTTATTTTTAACATTTAAAATTCTTGGATTATTTTAGTGTTAAATATGATGATTATGATTGCTTATAATCAATTTCAAAAACACCCCTATACCCATCACCCTTGTAACATTCCTAACTACTATCATTTCCCAACACACTCTACCCTATCGCCATATTCCTCCTACGATTTTTAAATCTTCTCCTACACCACCCTTCAAACCTTGTTATTAACTCCTCATTCTTGAATCGACCATCAAACCTTATCATCGGTCCATCATCTTCCTAATCGGCCAAGTACCAACAAGTAATGGACAAGTGGTGAATCATTGGAGAGCCAAGTGTTAAACGATTTCATTCATTTTTTTTGAATCGGCCAAGTTATAAAACGATCGTTTAACCCAAAGTCGATTCATGCAACAACTATCCGTTATCATCACTCCAGCGCTCCTTATATGTCTACGGCATTCTCATGATTGTACCTATGCAAACCAGTACAACTCCTCTGTCTTTGTGATATGAATGCGCTCTGCATTATCATTATAGTAAATTGGGTAAGATTGGTTGTTAAGTTTCATTTCATTCTTAGTTCGTAAAAAAGGCATTACCATACTAGTAATTCAAACTCTGTGATTTCAAAGAAGGCCGAGAACAGCAAACGCTACAAAGGGAGAGCATGGTAATTGGGCTCACCACGAGTTTCTACCTCCGCCATAATCCGAGGACACTAATCCGGTCGCTGCCCAAGTCATTGAAGAAGGAGACCCCGAGAACTAAGGGCGCTACCAGGTTGGTTGAGTGGAGCGCAAAAAAGAGGTAACAAATCAAGAGACCCTTGTTGAATTATTAAGCATAAACAAAAAGGGTTAGAACAAGAGTTTCTTTGTTAAAATGACCAATAGAGAAGAGCCTAAGACATTTGATAGTTCCCAATATCATGATGACTATATTAGAATTTTAAGGGAAAAGCAATGGTTATCCTTCCTAGAGAAGTTTAATGGGAACAATGAAGAAGTAACTAAGCAATTTGCATTTACATTTAATGGAGAGAAAGCATTGATAGGCAACTTCCCTTTTAGGATTTCATAGGATACCATAGCACAAACCTTGGGAATCAGTGCATAAGGAGAAAAGTATTTCAAAACAACACAATTTAAGGAAAAATCATGGACTCAATTCATGTCTAGGTCAAGGGTTTCCTCTGTCAACTGGAAAAAGGGTGTCCCTAGAAGCTGGTTGATGCACCCATGGGATGAAATGGTGTACATTATTCAGAAATTTGTTACGTGTGAAGGTCGTTACATCATAGTCTATCTATACCACATCAAACTCCTCTTGCAATTAAAAGGGCAATGCACCATCAGTCTACCCTATTTCCTCTTATAGAGTTTGACTAAGATGTCAAAAACTATTCAAAAACAAAAGGGTAATGAAGATAAAAGTTTGTACCATTTTGGGTTGATTAAAATTCTAATTGAATTTGAAGTGCAAAGGAGGGGAAAAACATGGAAAGAATTTTTGGTTGCTAATCAAATCAAAGATGGTGAAGATGAACAGGAACAGAAAGAGCGCTCAGAGTTTATGCTTGATATTCATGAGAAAATCCCTGTGCGCAACTCAATCAATGTTCCTCCACACAGCAGTAGTGTAAGGACAAGAAAGATGAGGCAAGAAACTGCTCAGAAAATTGAGCAAGACGAAATTTTCACTACATATACAAGAAGATCAAGGAGAATACAAAAGACCCAAACACAAGATGATCAACCAAAGTCAAATGCAAATGCACCGATGGACATTGAGAGCAGTGCTCATTCACAGCCTGGACCGGAAGCCGAAATGGAAGTTGAGAGTAACAATAGACAAGGGAAAGAGTCAGCACCTGCAACGAAGAAACAAACGAGGTTAGAAAAACAAATTGAAAAGCTAAAAGAAGAATTGATGGAGGCCAAGATGCTAGAGAAGGTCATCAAGAAGGAGAATCAAATGTGGAGAGCTCAGAGCAAGAAGAATCAATAGAAAAATGAGAAGCTGAAGGAGCAAATCAAAGAACTCAAGGCTGAACAAACCGACATTTGCAAGTGGGCAACCAAATGGTATACTCAAAAGAAAGCTCTCAAAGAAAAATACAAGAATTTGAAACATGAGCTCCATGTTCAGAAGAATGCCCAAGCTCAGAAGAATATTGATGTGTTGTTACAAGCGGCAGAGGCACATGCAGGAACAGAGTATAAAGGGAGGACATCAGGATTAGCATGAGGACATGCTAAATCATTGAGCTTGGGGGAGATGTTGGTACCATTTCATTGCCATCCTTTTCTTCTAGAAATCCATCATTTGTCTATCTTTTTCTCCCATAAACCCCTCATAGCCCATCAAAATTGATTAATCAAAGCATTATAGCTGTTAAGTTACATTAAATTTAATTTGTGAATTTTTATGTTAAAAATTAGAAATTTTCAACAAAAAAATTACAGGATGTCATGACATCCTGTAATTTTTTTGTTGAAAATTTCTAATTTTTAACATAAAAATTCACAAATTAAATTTAATGTAACTTAACAGCTATAATGCTTTGATTAATCAATTTTGATGGGCTATGAGGGGTTTATGGGAGAAAAAGATAGACAAATGATGGATTTCTAGAAGAAAAGGATGGCAATGAAATGGTACCAACAAACTCCTTATGCATTCAGATTTACATTCAGATCTAAGAAGACTTCATTGGCAGACAACAGTAAAATAGCAGCAACAATAAATCAGCGATACTGATCTGATACATCAGTCATCTCTAAACATCAAGCCTTTCTTTTGTATACGCTACTTGAAAGAACAAAACCTGCATGTATACACTCTTTGGCCAAGACGAACCTGCGTACAGATCTAAAAATATTGACTCTGAGCTTTGCCACAATTCCAGACTTCAGACAAACCCAGATCAAATAAAACAGACGCAAAACATCAAATTTAGCCTCAACCAATATCAGATCATTCAAGAATAAGTCATTTTAGGTCTCATGATCCTGATCCAATATTGAACTCAAGGTGCACATAAATATTTCATATCTAGTCTCAAACATAACCCTGCAACATAAAATCTACTTCAGATAGAAGTATTCCTTAGAATCTTATTCACTTGCACATTGGCCTTATGATCCTCTCTTATTTATATAGTTTTTGGCCTTTCTCAATACCATGGACCGAATCCACTTAGGATCAATACCTTGGACCAAATACCTCATACCAATACCTTAGACCAAAACCTTGATTTTCCATCCCATACGCGCTTTTCCTTCTGTGAAAGTGCGTGTATATGTATACGCTTCTTTTGTTCTGTTAACCTGCGTGTATACGCTGCTTGGACTAAGTGAACTTGCATGTATCTCTTAAACTGCTCTTACATCATCTTCTTCCTTCAACTTCTTCATTCTGATCAGTAGACCTTAGTTCCATCTTCTTGATCCTCTGTACCACTGCGCTATTGCCTCTTAATATTCTTGTTAGCCTCTTATCAAAACTGAGTTTACCTGTAGAGTTGCCATCAAGGACAATACTTGTATCATAATGCCAACAGACATGTGATAGGTAGTATTGTGGTAATACTCCCCCAACTGTAGCCATCACGCCCAAGCTCGTCGTCGCCCTGTCACATAATTTTGCAAATAACCCTCCAACCATTTGTTAACAATCTCGGTCTACTCGTCGGTATGGGGGCGGTAGCTGGTGTTGGGGGTAAGCTTTGTGCCCATAAACCTAAAGAGATCTTGCCAGAAAGCCCCCATGAAGCGGTTGCCCCGATGACTCACTATGGCCTTAGGAAGACCATGTAACCGGAGAACCTCCTTGAGGAACAACCCAAGAAGCAAAGTACCTGGCGGGAATAGTGAAGAGGTGGGAATACTTTGTCAACCATCCACCACTTCATAGATGCAATCACGACCCTGTGCCATGGGAATTCCTGTGAAGAAGTCCATCGAGATGCTCTCCCAGTTCCCCTCCAAAATAGGGATTGGTTGTAACCCTATTGGATGATAATTTAATTTAAAGTTTCTGATCCTTTAGCAAATCTAAGATTGAGAGATTTTGTTTTCTCAAGGTCTTTTCTTCGACCCACAATTTCACATTCTAGTTTTTCATTGTGTTTTTCTTTTTCAACAAGTTGGTATGTCAAAGTATCTATGATCATATTCTTTTCTTCTAAACAGATTTTGAATTTAGAGATTTCTTCATGAAAGTTTTCCTCTTCTAAAGCATCCCAAAAATCATCATTGTCATAATCCATGAGAAGTCTATAATCATCACTATTAGATAAACCATCACTATCCTCTTCTAAACTATCCCCAAAATCATCGCTATCATAAGCCATGAGAAGTCCGTAATCTTGTCCAGTTTCATCTTCATCACTATTAGATAAGCCATCGCTATCTTCATGAATATAGTAACTCCTATTCACAACTTGTTTCCTATTCCCTTTTGCATATTCCTTTCCTTTTTCATATTTATCTTTATAAGGACATCTAGTAGCATAATGACCGACTCTACCACAAGAAAAGCATTTGAAGGGTAGCTTACCTCTGAACCTTCCATAACCCCGTTGAAGCTTTTTGATAAAATTTACCTCATCTTCTTCTTCTGAAATGTGTCATGATTCATTGTGTTCTTCCTTTTCTTTTCCTTTTGTTGAAGTTTTAAATGCAGCTTCTCTCATATCTGATGGACCTCCTTTTCTCATCTCAAAAGCAGTTAGGATTCCGTGAAGCTATGTCATAGTGATATTCTGCAGATCTTGTTTTTCTTTTATGGCAGACACTTTTGATTCAAATTTAGCAGACAAGGATCTCAAAATTTTCTCAACTAAGGCAACTTCCTTTATTTCTTCACCCAGATTCTTCATACAATTAACAACCTCATCTATACGTAAGAAGTAACTAGCTATACTCTCATCACTATGCATCTTAAGAGTTTCATACTGAATTCTAAGAGTTTGAATCTTAGAATGTTTTACCTGAGAGTCTCCTTCGTAGCTCTAAACGATTTTGTCCCATATCTCTTTCGCTAATTTGAGTCGCATGACTTTGACAGACTCTGATTGTGACAAACTTCCCAATAAAGTATTGACAGCGTTGACATTGGTTTCATATTGCTTTTTACCTTCCATGTTTGTAGGAATTGCTGTTGGAAATTTATATCCTCCTTCCACAATTTCCCAAACATTTGTTCCAAGAGATTGTAGATAGGTTGTGGTTCTTATTTTCCAATAAACAAAGTTGCTCCCATCGAAGATTGGCGGTCTGATGGATCCCATGCTTTCATGATTATTCATCTTGATGGATCTTCCTTCAAGCGATCAAGCTTCTTCTTAAGGACCTGCTCTGATACCAATTGTTGGAAATAATATTGAGAGGGGGGATGAATCAGTATTAGTCAAATCAATAACTTTTTCTTTTCATACTCTGATATATATATATATATATATATGCTACTTCAATGAAGGTAACTCGCGTGTACATGCAACTGAATTTAAGGCAACCAGCGTATATCCAACAAGCTTATGATTCAGTGAATTCATCATATGTTGATCTTTAATCAGTGCATCAGTACTTCATTAACCATATAAACAGTAACCATGTGCAATAATAACATAACAAACCATGACACATAAGAAACACACATGAACACCAAGATTTAAGGCAGAAACCCAATGTGGGTGAAAAACACATGTTGTTGTCGTCTCTCTCTTCTTTTAATAATAAAAAAATATGTTTACAATCTTGTATTGGTGCATACTCATCCAGTACGCAGGCTTCTACCTGCAGAACGTTACAACCTTCTCTCGTTCTCCAGCTTCTACTGGAAGGGAGCTACAACCCCCTAGCTCTTGTACTAGTAAATATGTTTACTAGCACATAGGTACCAGCTTACAGAAAACTCCACTCTTCCACCAAGGACCATGTTTCATGAATTTTCAAATTGGATGCTCCTGCCACATATCAAAACATATGAAGACCTTGACTCATCAACAACCCATCATAAATTTAGAAACTCAAACTTCATCAACCAACATGCAGTGAATCTGAAACAATCAAATCATTGTCATCAGAACACTGTGCTAAACCTAGAAACCTGCATCAACATTCAGAACCAACTAAAACCTAAAAAATCCATGTGTCAGACTGTATACGCTACTTCAATGAAGAAAACTTGTGTGTATAAGCTACTTCCTGCAGCCCAACCTGCGTATACCTCTAAAGATTCTGACTCATAAAATCTCTGAATCACTAACTATACTGACCAGCAATATAGTGAACATCTTTTGTCAGCTTACAGAACTTTACATAGGCAAGCAACAGAAAACACTTCTTCTCACTTATACAATCAATCAAATATCAACCTCCTTATGCATTCAGATTTACATTCAAATCTAAGAAGACTTCATTAACAGACAACAGTGAAAAAGCAGCAGCAATAAATCAGAAATATTGATATGATAGATCAATCATCTCTGAACATCAAGCCTTTCTTTTGCATACGCTACTTGAAAGAAGAGAACCTACATGTATATGCTCTTTGGCCGAGACAAACCTGTGTACAGATCTGAAAATATTGACTCAGAACTTTGCTGCAATTCTAGACTTCTAACAAACCCAGATCGAATAAAACAGGCACAAAACATCAAACCTAGCCTCAACTAATATCAGATCTTTCAAGAATAAGTCATTTCAGGTCTCATGATCCTAATTCAATATTGAACTCAAGGTGCACATAAATATTTCAGATCTAGTCCCAAACATAACCCTACAACATAAAATATACTTCAGATAGAGATGTACTCCTTAGAATCTTATTCACTTGCACACTGGCCTTATGATCCTCTCTTCTTTATATAGTTTTTGGCCTTTCTCAATACCATGGACTGAATCCACTTAGGATCAATACCTCGGAGCAAATACCTCGGACCAATACCTCAGACCAATACCTTGGACCAAAACCTTGATTTTCCATCCCATACTCGCTTTTCCTTCTGTGAAAGTGCGTGTATACATATACACTTCTTTTGTTCTGTTAACCAGTGTGTATATGCTGCTTGGACTAAGTGAACCTGCGTGTATCTCTTACGCTGCTCTTACATCATCTTCTTCCTTCAACTTCCTTATTCTGATCAATAGGCCTTAGTTCAATCTTCCTGATCCTCTTTACCACTGCCCTATTGCCTCTGAATATTCCTGTTAGCCTCTTATCAAAACTGAGTCGACCTGTAGAGTTGCCATCAAGGACAATACTTGTATCATAATGCCAACAGACATGTGATAGGTAGTAATGTAGCAATACTCCCCCAAGTGTAGCCATCACGCTCAAGCTCGTCGCTGCCCTGTCACATAATTCCGCAAATAACCCTCCAGCCATTTGTTAACAATCTCGGTTTACCCGTCGATATGGGGGCGGTAGCTGGTGTTGGGGGTAAGCTTTGTGCCCACAAACCTGAAGAGATCTTGCTATAAAGCCCCCATGAAGCGGTTGTCCCTATCACTCACTATGGTCTTGGGAAGACCATGTAACCGAAAAATCTCCTTGAGGAACAACCTGAGAAGCAAAGTACCTGGCAGGAATAGTGAAGAAGTGGGCATACTTCACCAACCTATCCACCACTTCATAGATGCAATCACGACCCTGTGCCCTAGGAATTCTTGTGAAGAAGTCCATCAAGATGCTCTACCAGTTCCCCTCCAGAATAGGGAGTGGTTGTAGTAACCTTGTTGGATGAGTCAGCTCCCCTTTGTTTCTCTGACAGACCTTGCACTCCTATGCATGCCTCAACACATCCCCTTCAAGGCCCTTCCATGTGAAGCGCTCTCTGAGTGTCCTGTAAGTCTTCAAGAACCCCTAGTGTCATGACGGTGGTGAGTCATGGGCTACGTGGAGGATTTTGTCCCCTCAACTGTGAACCGAGGACCAAATAGATATGCCCCTTGTAGTAAATAACATATGCCATCACATGGTAGCGCTCATCCCTAAAGGTACCCTCCAAGATCTCACACGCATGTCGATCCTTTGAGTACTCCACCAACAATTGTGCTCTCCAATCATTGCGATGCTCATGAGGGAAAGTGCCACGGGCCTCCCGGATAGGGTATTTGCCACCACGTTATGCTTGCCCTTGATATAGTCTATGTCAAAATTGTAGGCATGAATCTTGTGAACCACTTTTGCTACCTGTCATTGAGGCCCTTCTGCCCCAAGAAGTGGCGAACACTGTTATGATTAGTCTTCACTCTGAATCTATTACCAACCAAATATTGTTTGAACTTAGCCAAAGCATGCATGATGGCCAACATCTCCTTGTCATAGAGCGAGTACAACCTCTCATGAGTTAGGAGCTTCTAACTCTTGAAAGCTATTGGGTGGCCCCCCTATGACAAAAATACGCCAATTCCTTCACTCGACGCATCACACTCCAAGGTGAACGACTGAGTGAAATCGGGTAGAGCCAATACTAGGAAACTATTCATCACCTCCTTGAGGTGCTCAACTGTTGCTTGTGCCCTGTTAATCCATACAAATGCCCCCTTCTTGGTCAAGTTTGTGAGGGGTGTTGCTAGCTGTGAGATTCCCTTTATGAACATCCTATAGTAGGTGCATATGCCCACAAATCCTCTTATCTTGATCACATTTCAGGGGACTAGCCAATCCTAAATGCCCCTAATCTTCTCATGCATCCACACTCCATCCTCTCCAATGATATGCCCTAAGTAGAGCATCTTGGTAAGCCCAAACTCACACTTGGACAACTTCACATAGAATTGTTGACCATCCAGAATGTGAAGCTTTTCATGAGTAAGGAGCTTCTAACTCTCATGAGTAAGGAGCTTCTAACTCTTGAAAGCTATTGGGTGGCCCCCTGTGACAAAAATACGCCAATTCCTTCACCCGATGCATCACACTCCAGGGTGAATCACTGAGTGAAATCGGGTAGAGCCAATACTGGGAAACTATTCATCACCTCCTTGAGGTGCTCAACTGTTGCTTGTGCCCTGTTAATCCATACAAATGCCCCCTTCTTGGTCAAGTTTGTGAGGGGTGTTGCTAGCTGTGAGATTCCCTTTATGAACATCCTATAGTAGGTGCATATGCCAACAAATCCTCTTAGCTCGATCACATTTCAGGGGATTGGCCAATCCTAAATGCCCCTAACCTTCTCATGCACCCGCACTCCATCCTCTCCAATGATATGCCCTAAGTAGAGCATCTTGGTAAGCCCAAACTCACACTTGGACAGCTTCACATAGAATTGTTGACCATCCAGAATGTGAAGCACCTCCTCAAGATGTTGCAGGTGCTCCTCCCACGTCTTGCTATAGATCGATATGTTGTCAAATAACACCAGCACACATCTATGTAGTTGCTTACGGAACATGGGGTTCATGCAACACTGAAAGGTGGTTGGGTTGTTGGTGACCCCAAAGGGCATAACCAAAAACTAAAAGTCGCCATAGTGATATCGGAATGTTGTCTAGGGATATCCTGATCCCCCACCCGAATCTGATGGTACCCCGAATAAAGATCTATTTTAGAGAAGTACGTGGTTCCTCTAAGCTCGTCGATAAGCTTATCTATGTGGGGAATGGGGTATCAATGCTTCAACATCTTCTTATTGAGGGCTCTATAATCTATGCACATCCTCTGTGTGACGTTCTTCTTCTTCACTAGGACAACTAAAGAAGCAAAGGGACTAGAGTTGAGCCTGATGTGCCCCAAAGCCAACAACTCATGAATAGCCTGCTCGATCTCATCCCGATAAGCCTTGGGATGTCGGTATGGAGTCGTAATCATGGCCTCCACTCCTAGTTCGAACTTAAAAGTGTGCTTAAACCCCCTGTTAAGTGGTTGTCCTGGTGGAATGTCCCCAAACAATGCTGGGTACCTTTCTAAATTAACTTGTACATCTGGTGTGGTGGTTGGAGTTTACCCCTTGCATCAGATATCCTCAGCTCCACGGCCCACTCTATATCACCATGTCTCAAATTGGCCTCCATCTTGTATGCTAACACTGTCTGTGGGGGGTATGAGTGCATGCATCTCAATAAAACCATCTTCCCATCAGGCCCTGTGAACTCCATCTCCAGCTTCTACCAGTCAGTAGTAACACACTCGAGTACATCCACTGCACACCAAGCACCATGTTGGTATCTGGAACATCAACCACAAAGAAGTTGTTCGTCATAGAGTAGTTCCCCATCACTATTGACATCCTGGGAACATATCTAGTGCACTACATGGTACGATCTCCCGGTACCAAGACTGAGAACCCCTCAAAGGACTTCGTGCGTATGCTCCTCCTCTCCACCATCTGGGCATCTACAAAATTGTGGGTGGGCCCACTATCTACTAGCACTTAAACACGTTACCCCTTCTCCGTGCCCCTAATCCTCGAATTGAGGTACTTCAACACTCCCCAAAGTGAAGCGATGACCCCTGTTGCTGGTAAGAAGAGAGCTCCCCCTGGTGGGTGTGGTGGGCCTCCACCTCCTCTTCCGGCGATAGGTGGACCATCATCTCTAACACCTATCACTTGCCCCACATCATCCTTCGGCTCACTGTCATAAAACACCTCTATGAATTGGGCCTTACCCTTGGTACATCAATGTCCCCCTGCCTCGTCATCCAACTGCCCACGCCCCTGAATGTCTCGTTGTGGTGGGGGTCCAGTGTCTCTTCCCCTCTGTAGGAATACAGGACTAGTGGGTATCCGCGCTTTGGACTTAGGTAGAGAATACTGCAAGTCCCAGGCTCTAGCGACTATATCCTACAAAGTTGTGGGTCTATTAGACCTCACCAAGCCCCTAAGTGGCTCTGCTTGCCCCTTTAAAAAAGGAACACCCTCCTGGTTTCCGATAGATCTAGTACCATCACTAATACTCTTAGAAACTCAGAGACGTATGCCTCTAAACTACAGGTTTGATTGAGCCGCATCAATTCCCCGAAGTGCTCCTTCGGGTCTCTCCTCTCAAAGTGCTCAAGTACCCTCTATGTGAAATCCTCATAGGGCGTGACTCATGCATGCTCCATCGTGGTCAATCCATAGAACAACCAATCATGGGCTTCTCCCTCCAAGTGTAACGTGGCAATCTTGATTGCCTCCATCTCCGTCATTTGGTTAAGATGGAAATAGACATCCAACTTCTCAGCCCATGCCCTGGATGAGCTCTTACGTGAGCCATCGAAAGTGTGAAGGAATAACCTCCCCAATGCATGCTACAAATCAGTGACATGCGTGTAACCTCCTCCACTCTGTCCCTTGCTCATATTGTTTCCCTTCAGTTGGTAGAAGACTTTGAAGGTAATGTCATCTCTGAAATCAGCCCCATAGGAGCGGTATTCCACAAAATAGTCTCCAATGGGCATCGTGAAAATTTCAAATTAGAATCCTATTGCAGCAATTGGAAATTATTCTCCTAATTGTTAAATTAATTTAACAATTTATTTGTTGTTTGCTACAAAAAACACTGAATAAATCACATCGCAATCTACACAAACAAAACTGCGGAAGAATAAAATGTTGGAAGAAATGCCAGCACACACACATAACAATAACACAATTATTTTTGGAAAAAACTTGGGAAAACCGATGAAACAGCTGAGGGTTTATTATTAAGCAGCAGTGAGAAATTTTGTGTACAACTGGATGCCGAAATTTGGCAATCCTATAGAGAAAAATACTGGCAAAAAACTAGTGAGGAAATTTCCTCACCCCACAGGCAAATTCCTGGCACGACTCACCTTCAGAAATTGAACCCTTAAACCCCTCTACGTCAACCTCTTTGCAACATGTTGAACGTTTAGCCTCAAATTGGACTCTGATGAAGTCGTTTTGCCTTCTGTTGACTTGAAAGATGCTTCTCTGGCATACTAGGACTCCATCCCGTCCTCTGGAACTAAAAATGGCTCACCCTCTCAACAAATCGATCTTGCCTCTAGAGACTATCGCGTTACCCTTGCGTCAGCATCTCTGTGGCTCTTCTACCTCTCTGCAAATGCACTTACTAGATTTGGAATGCCTCCTCCAGCCTCATTGTCTCTGCTCCTCTCTCACTGATTCAATCTCTAGCTCTCTCTCCAACAATTGACTGTTGCTACTCTGGAAATCGATCTGCCAAGATATCGAACTACCGAAGTGTATTCTCCATCACCGCATCGACCTCCTCTTATAAGTTATAATCCTTTGTTGAAGCAGCAACGACAAAGATTAAAACAAAATCGATGGCTAGGATCATCTCTAAATCAATCGGTGTGAGTTTCTTTAGACTTGGGAAAGATTTAAAAACTGGTTAATAATCTAACTACGTCATTTCTAGGTGGAATTTCCAGAAACAATTTATGGATTTTGGAGATCTTATGTATTCTAGACTCTCCACAAAATGTTGTGGCTAGAACACATCTAATGCTACAAAAACTAACACTCCCTCTTAGTGAGGAATGTGTTCTAGTGCTACTGCACACCCTGTAGCAGCACCCTATCTCTGCATCATCTCTTGTCACGTTGTTGCTGTTTGGCCATACCAACCATTGTGCAACTCTAATTTACACTGCATCTACATTGTCGCTGACCCTATTGAACTACTGCCAACACTGTAACTCCCTCTCATCTGTTGTTGTTGCAACTGCAACATCTGCAATTGAAAAGCATCGAAAATACTAAATCAACTATGTTCAGTATGATGCATCTGTCTCCCGAGTCCTGACTGCTACTATCCTCTGCACTGTCTCTGAAGAATCTTGATTGTTGTTGACTTTGCCATATGCATTGTTGCCAACATTGCACTGCACTCCTCAACATTTGACTGCTACTAGTCTCTGCAACTATCACTCGATCTCTGACTGCATCAATAAACACTAATATTGTGGGCCCTTGTAGCAAGGTATTGATCCATAAGGTGGGCTCTTCAAGGATCCTGCCCAAATGAGTGCTTTGGGGCTACAACACGAAATCTCCCCACCTCACTCCTAGAGGTATATCGACAAACATCGCGAAGTCTTCCTCCAACCTGGAGGAAAGTCTGTCGATCTCTGCAGAAGATGTCTGCTAGCCCTGATTCTCCTCCTTGTCCTTCTATCTGAGAGGACATTGGTTACTGTAGTGACGAAGCTCACCACCCCTGAAGCACTTGACCCTTGTCAAGTCCTTCTTCTTCTTTCTTTGCTCCTCATGTCCTTGACTGGGACCCTTAGATGCGATGGCCACATTCTCCTCCTCCATCACCTGATTCTGTCTGGTGTTGTTGCCACTGATGGAGATCTTTAGAAGAGCTCGCCTCAATTCCTCCTGCTGCAAGTCAACCCACATCCTGTCCCACTCTAGTATAACTTGTCTCTACCCAATATGCTTTGGACAAAGACTTGCGAGTCCTTGGTGACACTATTGAGTGTCAATCTCACTAGATTTGTAGGTTGAGTCATTGCCCCAACAACTGACAACTGGTCTCAGACCTCCTAAATCCTATTGAGGAAGGGCTTTATGCCTTCCCCTTTCTACATCCAGATCAGCCTCAACTTCTCCTTGAGGTACATCTTTTATTACTCGAAAGTACCCTGATATAACATGGCAAGAGCATCCCACATCTACTTGGCAGTATCTTTGTCAGCTATATGCGAGACTCTATGATCCCGAACTAGGATGCGAGACTATAATCAACTGCTTCACTCGTGTCATCTCCTTTATGCACTCTTTTTGTTGATCTGCATTCGTGGGAACTGCCACCACTACATCAATATAGGCTTTCAGGTCATATTCATCTAGAAGGAAGGACATCCTTGCCTTCCAGATGATGTAGTTAGAAGCTCCATCCAACCTGCCCTGATCACGAAGCTTAGCAGTGGTCATCTCAATGAATTGCCGAAATCTTCCTTTGCCCTTCTACTCAGTTGTTGCTATGTTATTCGCACTCCCTTTTAGAGTGAGAAGATATGCTCACAATGACTATCGATCTGCAAGGAAAAATCGAACTTCTTAAGACTAGAAATTCCTCAAGGAAAAATTTCCCTCTATGTTTGCTCCTCTCTCTTCCACCCCAACAATGACTCCACTCTAGCAAACTGCTACAAAAACCACTGTGTTCAGTTATAGTTCTGCACAACTAAAAAATCTAAGTTGCTCCCTCTGCCTCTAGAATCACTTGATCTGGTAGGATCAAATTTTTCTACCCCTCACACAGAAAAATCAAACCTCCACAAGTAACTCAACCTCCTTGAAAAACACTGTGATGCCCTTGGGAATTTTGGCCTGTCACCCACAATGAGCGGCAAAATACCTTATCTTTTCGCCTTTTAGCTCTCTGACTGATCAACTACGCTTTGATACCATGTAAAAATTCCAAACCAGAATCCTATTGCAGCGTCTGGAAATTATTCTCCTAATTGTTAAATTAATTTAACAATTTGTTTGTTGTTTGCTATAGCAAACACTGAATAAATCACATTGCAATCTACACAAATAAAACTGCGGAAGAATAAAATGTTGGAAGAAATGCTAGCACACACACATAAAAATAACACAATTATTTTTGGACAAAAGTCCCCGGAAAAACCCAACTTGGGACAACCGGTGCAACAACTGAGGGTTTTATTGTTAAGCAACAGTGAGGAATTTTGAGTACAACTAGATGCCAAAATCTGCCAATCCTACACAAAAAATACTGGCAAAAATCTGGTGAGGAATTTTCCTCATCCCACAGGAAAATTCCTGTCACAACTTGCCTTCAGAAATTCGGCCCTCCAACCCTCTACATCAGCCTTTGCGCTACTCTGCGCAACCTACTGGATGTCTACCCTTACACTGGTCTCTAATGATGTCATTATGCCTTATGTTGACTGCAAAGATGCTTCTCTGACACTCTATTGCCTTTAGAGACTATTGCATTGCCCCTGCATCAGCGTCTCTGTGGCTCTTCTGCCTCCTTGCAAATGCACTTGTTGGGTCTGGAATGCCTCCTCCAGCCTCACTGTCTCTGCCCCTCTCTCACTGCTTCGATCTCTAGCTCTCTCTACGGCAACTGATTGTTGCTACTCTGCAAATCGATCTGCCAAGATATCGAACTATTGAAATGTATTCTCCATCTCCACATCGATCTCGTCTTATAATCCTCTATTGTAGCACCAACAACCAAGATTAAAACAAAATTGATGGCTAGGATCATCTCTGGATCGATCTGTGTGAGTTTCTAGATCATTCTCACCTTGACTTGATTAATATTGATTAATTAACCATATTCCCTAAGTTCAGACTAAGAAAATATTTAAAAATTGGTTAATAATCTAATTAAGTCATTTCTAAGCGAAATTTCTAAAAGCGATTTCTCGGTTTTGGAGATCTCATGTATACTAGCCTCTCCATAAAATTTCATGGCTAGAACACATCTGATGCTATAAAAACTAACAGTGATGTCATCCTGCCCCTATGGCCCTCTGACACCTGATGCTAAGCATGTAGGAATTTTTTACCTGGGTGGTATGATAGAGACATGAGGTGCATTGGGTGGGTTTGTTACCTAGTGGTGCAAGGTACCCAAGCCCTCCCCCAAGTGTACATCTCCCTAAACGCACTTGCCCTTGTTGTTAGTATTGTTCTGCTGCCTCAACTCATCAATACCCCTAGATAAGTAATGGATAGCCTTCAAGGGATGTTGGGCAAACTCCTCTTTTTTACTCACTCTATCATTTGGGTTTTCCCCCATCGTTGGTCCCTCAACCTATAGCCCAAGCGTCTCTATATCAGGAATAATATCTAGCTGCCTCTCTCTACTCATGTACCTTTTCCTCCTATACGTGAAGTTTTGTTTGTCCTCTAGTGTCATACACTGACAACTACTCCCATAGGTTGAGCCAAGACTATGAGCTCTAATACCACTGTAATATCCCTAAGGCAAATTAACATCAATAAACAAAGCATTCATAGAAAAAACACAAACAATTTTTTACACAAATTAAACACCAAGAAATGAACCAAAAATTGTGCAACACTGAGCCATTTTATTATGATAAAAAGGGGTACAATAGAAGCTCAAAATGTATGCACATGGGCTTGCCCAAGGCAAGATAACAAGGCCCAGGTGAAGAAATCAGCAGCTCTGCTACTAGGAAATTGCCCCCAACAATGCTTTGTGTTGGCCCCTCATAAACTAAACTGTTGGCTGCAAAAGATTGTTGATTTGGCCCTCCTCTGGTGCTCAGAAAATTCTGGGGAATTAACCCCGATCTCCCCACAAATAACCCACCAAGGGGAAAGGGTTTGGCCCAATGTTGGCCTCTGAAATTTGCTCTAATTTCTACGCTGCTCTAATTTCTACGCTCCTCTCCAACTGCTAGGCAAATCAACCCTCCAAAAAATAACACTACTTGTGGGCTCCAAAATGGTTGCAAAGCTAAAAAAAAATTCCCTCCCAGGATTCCTCTCTAATATCAGCTCACACCAACCCCCGAAATGGCTTCCTTATAACTCCCACGTGTGGCACGAAATACACTTTGCGCAGGCCCACGCAGTCACTAATGATGGCACTCTACGCACAACAAATCCCCTCAAATTCGAGCTCCTTTATCAGTTCAATTCTTCAACAATTTATGGCCCCAATCAATCCTAGAAAGTTCAATGAATATCCTGCTCCAAAGGCAGCTCCCCCGAGTGGAGCGTATTTTCCTTTTTGCGCCCAAAATGCTGGAGAAACTCCACAAAATGCTTGCCAAACTTTCAAACAACTCCCAAATGTAGTGCAAATCACCTCCTTGGGTTCGCACTCGAAGTCCACCGAAGGTAGGGTGAGATTCTCTCATGAAAACCTTTTGTGCTCAACAACACTTACAAACTTGGCCCTCAACTCAAGCCCGCTAGGTTAGTGAGATTGTAAAATGATCAAAAGTCCACAAAGTGTGGAATGCTCCTCCTATTTGAGCTTCGGCCTCCAAATCTCCATGTGGGCCCCATACCTCGACCTCCTCACTTCTCTTCCCTCCAAGAATGCGTACTAGCCAAGGAGAGCGTGTTTCCTCTTGGGGTGGCCCCCACCATCTACTAGCAACTTGATTTTTCGCTTTTCCTAATGTTTGGAGTCTTCCTCTAGCCTAAAATTACAAGTGGGGCTCCATAACCCACTTTTCCTTTGTAGTAACCCAAAATTTGACTTAATTGACAAAAAATGATATTTCCCTTACCAACATTGCTAAGTGGGAATATCACACAACAACAAAACACAAAGCACAAATACACAGTTTATCCCAAAAAACCCCAATCCAAGGAAAAACCAACTAATAATATATTCTATTAGTGTCCCTTGGCCAAACCTAGCCAAGCCATCCAAGTCAACATTTACCTCTTGTTACCCACCACAAGGGGTACCCACATAGGAGAAAAATTTTCTCCTATTCTTGATAGCAAGTGGATCAACCATGCAACTAGCAACCCCTGACAACCACCACTAGATGATGATATGGAATCTATATCTACCACTTGCATCAGTCATTTTCTTCTCACCCATATGGCATGAGAACATGGACTAACATGGCCTTCCACTCAGAAGGTGATTTGGTCATTTTGCAATGGGTGCTTATGCTTGTTTGTTCTTGGGCATTTAGTATTGATTATGGGGTGATCTGGAAGATGGACTCGCTTTAAGCGTGATCTTGTTCCCTCGTCTTAAATGGGGGTTTAATCTTTGATCCTAGGCCAATGTGACCTCCCTTAAAGGTTCAATGGATATAAGATGGGCACTACTTGATAAGCCCTAACTAACATAACGTAATTTTGGCATCCCTTATATCATAATTAATACTTTCCATCAAACATTACACGCCCCATATTCCACTCCAATTCTTTGGGTTCAACAAGTCATGAGTTCTTTGGGATTTATCAGCCAAATGTCCACATACCTGGGTAGGGCCCGAAAACTTTTCCCTAGAAGGTTGATGCGGCTAAAAGAAAAAGAAAGAGCATATCATGGCCACAACAAAAAATAAAAGAAAGAAAATCAAGATGCAAAAGATGGCCACGGACATAAAGATTAGCACGTGGGCAAAGGCCTAGCATGAGCTCAACCTCACTCATATGGCCATCACTTAGTTCCTGAGCACATGTTTATCCATTACATCAAAGGAGGAACCCTTGCATTTCCTAACCCCGATGAGTCATGAACTCACTCACCATTAAGGGGTAATACAAATGCCACATCAATCAAAGCAAGCTTTAACCCTTGTTTTAGGAGCAATAATACAAAGAAAAACTAAGAAGAAGTAAAAGGCACACAAGAAGGATGTTATCACAGAGGCCGAGCCAGTAACTCATGCATCCACGAATGCTCCCTCCACGCATCTATACACTAAGGATGTGAACACCCTCATCAATTGGTCCCTTTGACCATGTAACTTGGAATGCAGTGATATCCCCTCTATGATCATCATTATTATTCACTAACACCTATCTACTGAAGGGTGGACTAAGGAAACGTTACTTCCCCTTAGGGGTGGGAAACACCTAGTAGGGTTGTCCTTTAGCGAATCTTACCAAGGGAAAAAACACCATTGTGAGATCAAGGACCTGATTTTGGAAAGGGATTATTATTTGAAGTATTAAATAACCCTTAACATTCAAGCTTTGTTCACTTAGATGCAAAAATTATTTTCATCACTCATGACTGGTCACTTTCACTAGAATCTATGTTGTGATTGTCAAATGGTTCAACTGCCCATGTCTTGGGCACCTTCTCCATAGGTACTCAAGCCATTAGAAAAGTATACTAGCATAAATAGGTGAAGCATTGAGACTCTTGGACCTCCTAGCAATAGAAACATATGAAACATGTTATAAGGCACATCTTGCACCCACGACGTTGGATCACTTTGTACCAGATTTGATGATTCTTCAAGATAACAGACTTGGTCCCAGCATGCCCCTGGGTCAGCCTTGACACCAATTAATGGATGGCAATTGCTTCAGGGCCTAGATGAGATGGTCTCACCTTCAGAGACTAGGGAGGGCTAGTTCCAACTGAGAAGCCCTCAATAGTGGAGCAAAGGAGGCCACTTTGAGTAGTTGGTGACCCTTGGATACCACTTTGTGGTGCCCCAGCAAGATCTTGGGACCCCACAGGAGCCATTGAGGAGGATTTGAGGACCAACCCTCAAATCTTGATTTTTCCATTCTTCGACATCATATTGGACACCTCATATAACTTGGACATGCCATTTACAACACATTTCTTGCATGACGTCAACCCTAGAGAGTTAGAGGCTCAAACATGTGAGCTAAATAGGGCATATTTCATGAGAGCTAGTGGGTTGGCTTGTGACCAAAGGTTATGCTATAATCAAACTTGTTTTCTAGGGGATTTTAGGCTCATTAGCACTTGTACTCCTCATATAAATAGAGGAGGGGATCATTCTTTTCATGCATCATCACTTGGGACATAAATTCGACCTTTGTGAGAATTTTGGCCTTCTTATAACTTGGAGAGATGTGATTCTATCTAGAATTTTACCTGTTGGAGCAATTTTCTTGGCATTGGAGAAATTAGCTTGGATCAATAAAGGATTATACATGCATTTTGTCTTGTAAGTGAACCCTGTACTTGATAAATTTTTTATCTTATGTCTAATGTATGGAATGCATTGATTATCTAGGGTTTCTCTATTGTTCCATTTATCATTGAAGATTAATTGTGTGGAATATAAATGTCATCATTGTATGCATTACTCATGGATGAAATGTGAATGGTAATCCCCTTGGTGAACCTTTATAATAGCTCTCCCAAGTGACCTTGATCCCTCACAAAGATAATAGTTAGGGTTTCTGGCTAGCGAATCAAAATATCCTTACTCCTTTGCAAGATTTAGCCAATATATCACAACCATAGACTCCATCATCCCAAGGACTAGGCATTGACCTTGTCAATTTGGTGATCATACACAATTTCACCCTGAAACTGAGTTTCCCTCTCTTTCCTAATTTCGGCCCTCTTAAGGATAAGAAAAAAAGCTAGGGCTTGGTGCAAATGGGCCTAGAAGGAGAATTTAAGCTTGTGGAAAGATTCAACATCATGTGAATATCTAGACGCCTCAAAATCAACCTCTCTTAGTGGCTAATATTTCAATTTTAAGGCATAATTCTGTTGCCCTAGGTAGATATGCCCTAAGAAAACCCTAGTTTGTGGATCTTCAACTTCAAGTCTGATGCACATAGTGTGATCATTGATGACAACAAGCTGACATTGATGTCAAAGGTTGTTAAAAACAATAGTAGTATCATTCATGGTGCCTAAGGAAGCAATAGTAACCTCTATGAAGCAGTATGACAATTAGGTCTGTTGCAAGATCTCATCAAGTGAAGTTAAAGGAGCTTGAAGTTATTTGAGTTTTTTATGTAGTTATGGTGCCCTAATAATCCTATAACCAACATGATTGCATAGGCCTCATCGAGATTTTTCCTACGGTATATCCTGCAATCAAAAAATCCCAAATTATTGATATGTTAAAGAGTGCATACCTTTCAGGCACATCCAAGCTTCATTGATCAAGTCAATGATGGATCTCAATAGAACTTGCATGATCTTTAACTTGTTAAAGAGCGTGCACCATTTCACTGATCAAATGACTCCAAGAACTAAATGAGAAAGTGGTGGGTGGATGATGAGAAAGTGGATGGTGGATGATATTGTTGTAACATTTTCTTGATGCTACAAATATAGATATATATATATCTATATCATATACACTGGTTTGTGTCTTGGTAATTGGTGAACTTTGTTCCTTCATAGCAATATGTGGTAAGATTGGATTTTAGAGTTTGGGAACCAATTATATATATATATAGATAGAAAGTGGTGGGTGGATGATGAGAAAGTGGATGGTGGATGATATTGTTGTAACATTTTCTTGATGCTACAAATATAGATATATATATGTTGGATGATGAGAAAGTGGATGGTGGATGATGTTGTAACATTTTCTTAATGCTACAAAAAAATAAAAAAATAAATTCTAATTGGTTCCCAAACTCTAAATCCAATCTTACCCCCATATTGCTACAAAGGAGCAAAGTTCACCAATTACCAAATCACAAACCAGTGCTCAAATTTGTTATAACATTTTCTTGATGCTAAAAAAATAAAAATAAAATAATTGGCTCCCAAACTCTAAAATCCAATCTTACCACATACTGCTAAAGTGAAAAGTTCTAAAATCCAATCTTACCACATATTTCTAAAGTGCAAAGTTCACCAATTACCAAGACACAAACCAGCACTCATGTTCACTGTTCACCAAGGACACAAACCAGTGCTCAAGTTCACCAATTACCAAGGACACATGAAGCTAAAGTGCAAAGTTCACCAATTACCAAGACACAAACCAGCGCTCAAGTTCACCATTCACCAGGACACAAAGTGAACACAAACCAGCGCAAGGACACATATTGCTAAAGTGCAACCAATACTCAAGTTCACCGTTCACCAAGGACACAAACCAGCGCAAGGACACATATTGCTAAAGTGCAACCAATGCTCAAGTTCACCATTCACCAAGGACATAAACCAACACTCAAGTTCACCATTCACCAAGGACACAAACCAACGTTCAAGTTCACCATTCACCAAGGACACAAAGTGAACACAAACCAGTGCAAGGACACATATTGCTAAAGTGCAATCGGCAATCAAGTCCACTGTTCACCAAGCACACAAACTAGCACAAGGACACATATTGCTAAAGTGCAACCAGCACTCAAGTTCAACGGACACATATTACTAAAGTGCAACCAACACTCAAGTTCATAGTTCACCAAGGACACAAACCTGAACACAAACCAGCGCAAGGACACATATTGCTAAAGTGCAACCAGTGCTCAAGTTCACTGGACACATATTGCTAAAGTGCAACCAACACTCAAGTTCATCGGAAACCAAGGACACAAACCTGACCACAATCCAGCACAAGGACACATATTGCTAAAGTGCAACCAACACTCAAGTTCACAGTTCACCAAGGATACAAACCAGCGCAAGGACACATATTGTTAAAGTGCAACCAGCACTCAAGTTCACCGGACACCAAGGACACAAACCAACACAAGGACACATATTGCTAAAGTGCGACCGACACTCAAGTTCATCGGACACATATTGCTAAAGTGCAACTAGCACTCAAGTTCACTGAACACATAGCAACTGGACACATATTGCTAAAGTGAAACCAGCACTCAAGTTCACTGGACACATATTGCTTAAGTGCAACCAGCACTCAATTTAACTAGACACCAAGGACACACATATTGCTAAAGTGCAACTAGCACTCAATTTAACCGGACACCAAGGACACACATATTGCTAAAGTGCAACCAGCACTCAAGTTCACTGGACACCAAGGACACAAACCAGCAAAGGACACTTATTGCTAAAGTGCAACCAACACTCAAATTCACCGAACACATATTGCTAGAGTGCAACCACCACTCAAATCCATCGAACACATATTGCTAAAGTGCAACCAGCACTCAAGTTCACCGGACACATATTGCTAAAGTGGTTCACCGTTCACCAAGGACACAAACCAGTGCTCCACGTAAGTCACATGCCAAGCTAATGGTGGAGCCCACGAGGGCCCCATTATATGTTCACTAGGGGTCAAAATATTATGACAGCAATTGTAAATATAAACATCGTTGAATTCTTCCACCCATTCACAAACAAATGGCGAAAGCACAAGAATAAAGTTCAAGCAGTTGTTAATGGCGGGTATTGGCGCTCATAGATCAACGATGTCAGTTTGATTGCACGACCCCCAGGCTATCCAAAGTTTAATGGTGGAAGGGGGCGCAATTAATTGTTTTAGCAAAACCATATATCCAACTTGGTGCTCTGTGGTGAAATGCAGGGCCCCCTCACGAAAACCAGTTACCGCCTTGAACCTCTGCATTCCACCTTTGGTTTACTGACAGTGCATGGATTTCAATCTTCCAGACAAGGATAAAGGTGGCAATAAGTTTCTCATTAGGGGATTTTTGAGGTCTAAAATGGGCCTCCTAAGAAAAATGTACAACAAAAATAAGCTTTATACGAACCAATATGATTCAAGATAATGATGTCAACCATGAGGGATTATTCACCATTTTTGGAATAAAAAAACACAAAGATTGAAAAATAATAAAATAATAAAACTACTATTTCAACTCGTATTTTCAACTTATCTCTCTAAGTTTTTACTCAAATTTTGAATCGGAGTACTCATTGGATGCAAAAATTAATTTCTCATCAATCAAAGGAGTACCCATGTTGCTCACTTTTGATGGACCCTACTACACGAAAAATGAGAAATACATGAAAAAACGTGATTGCAATCACGTTTTTCATGGTTTTTTCATTTTCCATGTTGCATGGTCCATTGAAATAATGCAACATGGGTACTCCTTGGATGAGGAATCAAATTTTGCATCCAGCAAGTGTTTCCGTTCGAAATTTGAGTAAACACATAGGAAGATAAGTTGAAAATACGAGTTGAAAAAATAGTTGTCTTTTTTCCCTCTAAAATTTGATGATGTAATCTAATCTTATTTTATTATTTCCACTATTATTTTATAATTTCCTTAGGAGGCCCATTTTAGACCTCAAAATTCCCCTAATGTAGGTGACCAGGTCTCAGACTCAACCCCACATCTTTTAAGAGATGACAACTGCTGTAAAGTAACGGCATTACCTTGATTTCAAAGTGATTTTTTGAAATGGTGTTGCAGGTTTCTGGAAGTGTATAGAAACCAGCTCAGGTTCAATTGTTGATTTTTGCTGAAGTTAACAATGCATTGGGTAGATTTTCCTGGCATACAAAATTGATCTGTCTCATCGCGTGGGCGATACAATGAAAAAGGCTATTGACTATTTAAAAAATAAAAAAACGCCGAAAGGGATTTTTGGATCTTCCATTCGACACTGCGTCTCATCTTCGGCTCTAGATGTGGTTGGATTTAATTTCTCAAATAGAAAAATCCATAATCTACATTATAACAAAGAGACAGTGAAATTTTTGCATTCAACAAGAGTTGTCATCGCTTTGTCTTTAAGGATAAATAGGTAACCTCTTTAGCAGCTGGAGGTTTCTCCGGGTTGAAAATTCAATCAAAATGGGGATCGTTAACACAACTGATGGGGAAATGGGTGGTTCCTTGGAAATCATTCACATTTATCATTTCCTTAAGGGCCTAATGAGTCGTCAGAATCACAATCCAAGTATTTTTATGGTTTGGTCAACTATTCTGACAGTGTAAAGCTCTTTTCGACATATTCAAAGCATATGGAGTCTAGGGATCTCATGAATCAAGACAAAATAAAAATTGTAATATAGCTCATTGAACTTGTTTTAAATCATACGGAAGCTCTAGTTTTGGTTACAGGAGGGATAGTTCTATAGGGGGCTACCAATTACATTGTTTCTAAACAAATAGGCATTTGCAGAAGTTGTTTATCATAGCACTCGTGAATAGAAATTAATGGGCACTCGTGAATAGAAATTAATGGAGGTTATATATAAACACACAAGAACGATTTTAAAATAGGGAAACTATCTATTCTCCTTTATTGCTTTTGCCTGCCTATTGTTTAGTTGAAGTCAACGCTGTTTCAAAACAACTAAAATACCTATTCTCCTTGATTGCTTCTGCCAGCCTATTGTTTAGTTGAAGTCAAGGTTGTTGCAAAACAACTACAGCCCAGGAACAAATGGATTGCTTCTCCGCGACAGAGTTTGGATTGGTATTTCTAGAAATTGATCTTTCCAGTTCTTTAAAGAGCAGTTCTATCGCATTTCATCAGCAAATTATGTAACCTGTGCTTGATGAGCTGGAAATTCAATTTAAATACTGGACTTATAATTTCCTTGTTATAAATGACGAGAGACAAACCTCAACAAATATTCCTGAAACTAAAGTCTCAAGATTGAAACAATTCTGCATGGCATAATATTAGATTTACCTTTCTATGCAGACTAAACAGGGATAGAGTGCTGAGTCTTGAGCACAAGAAGCACTTGAATGAAAGCAAGGAAAAGAGCTTGGGGTTACGAAGTTTTTCCAGAAAGAACATTATTTTCTGATTTGAAATGTTCTGCTTCTTCATTGGTGAGTCTTCACCAGGGAATTGATTATGGGACAGAACTGTATATTTTGAAGTGATTCAGTTGATACATACGATTCAAAGGTATCCAAAACAGTAGAGGGAAAAATGACCAGTGAAGTTCTTAGTTATAGATAGGCTTGCATTGAAGAATATTGATGGAAGTTTATCCTTCTTGGAGAAAGCCCCCTGCTTCATTGAACGATATGGAAACCAAAGAGTAAGAATACCTTTGGTCGTAGGTTCTTTCATCTCTTAGGAGTTTAATGAGATCTTCTTCAAAATAATTTGAATTTATCCTAGACCAATATGGAACATGGGGAGAATTAATTGTTGAGGAAAGATGCTATCTCTGCAATATGATCATGAATTCAAAACAGAGCAGTAGAATGTTGATAACATAAATGGATTCAGCAGTGTCTATGACTAAAATTGTTCACATGAAGCTCTTATTTTCTTTGAAACACATGCAGAGCCATAAATGAAACAATTGACTGCCAACTTTGTTGTCAAAGTTTTGCTAGATGACCAGGAAGAGAGTAATTAATTTCTGCTATGAGTTTTTCTAGTAATTATACTTTTACGAGAAAATAACCCATGGATAAAGCAGGAATATATTTTTCAAAAGGGTCAGATGACGCAAAGATTTTGTATCATATACTTCAATAGATGACAAAGATTATTCTTTCAAACATAGATAAGGGACAGCTCATGAAACAGGAAATCAGCAAATGAGCATCTCATATAGGCAAACAACTAAAGATGAAATTTCACATTTGACAGGGAAAGATCATTCTCAGATTTGAAAGTCATCCAAATCATCAGTCAAAGGCAAGTGGCAGAAAATCAACAATTAGGAGTCAGTTGAGCATATCTTGGACATCCAGTTCACCAGATCCACACTTGTAGTACAGAATCATCATTGAAGATAATTTTTAGAATTACATTCTAGATTTTAAGGAGGAAAATCAGCACCAGTAAATCAATTTCCAGATCTTGTGGCAGCAATAGAGCACTTCTAAGTTGGAGGAAAACCAGCAATTGACAATTTCAGGAATTTAAAAAACATCCAAAATATCTCAAATACTAAGGCATAATATCATCAAGCATCAGATCAACAGTAAATATTGAGTCAAAATCCAAATTTGGAGTTATTTGAGACCAACATGCCAAATTCCAAGGCATAAAATTAGCATGTGAGGATTGAAAACAGATTTAAAGTGGTTGAAAATTTCTGGGCAGATTATTGAACCATTGATTATGTAACAACATTACAAAGTGTGAAATCAACTATACACAGATGGCAGAGGATTAGTCAACATCAAATTCATTTCCCATATTTTCAGGCACAGAATCATTGGTAGTTAAAGGGTTGATGACAATCGAAGATGGCAATCCCATATTTTGAGGATTTCATTCACCATTCTTAGGCAAAAGATTATCTGCTGGGAACAAAATTCAAACCTTGTTGGGCATTTGATTCCAACAGCTCCAACATTTCCAGATCCTTTCTAGCTTGTTCGAGATTGTCATTATTTTAATTTATTATTTTATTTTATTTTTATAAAATTTGTAACGGCTAAGCTAAATTTAGTTTTATTTTATTAATTTCGTATCCTGAAGGCTAGCAATAGCTAGCAGATTGAAATGTTTATATATTCTTTAATTTTGAATGTAAAAAGGCTAGCTTTTGAGTCCAGAAAGACCCTAATATTTTTGTAGGGTCTGGTATTACAAAGTTTTAGTTCAAGGGTTTTTGGCTTCAGTTTATTCACAGAACTTGTATACATGTTTTTTTTTTTGTGTCATCATATTTTGTTTTTGCATATGTTTGAGGTTGTTTAGGGGCAGGGTTAGGTTGAGTATCAACCTCCCTGACAGCCTACCACAGAGTTATTTTCTTTACTGAGTAGGTCATCGTGACAGTGTGTCAACTGTTGATCCTTCTAAATCAATAAATTGCTGCTTCTAAACAAATTCTTGAATGTATTGTTGTTTGTTGTAGAGATCTTTCTATACACTTCAGTTCTTGATTAGATAATTAGATATTCAGGGAGAATATTTAATTTTCTAATTTCTCCTCCATTCCTCCATCAAAACCTTTCAAGCTATGTCATTCTGCCAAAGTTGAACATTGGCACTTTGATAAGGCCTCTACAAGAGAGGGCCTTGTTCGTGAGAAGGGATTTGTGGCTCATCAACAACCACCTATACAAAAAAATTTAGACTTGACCATTGTGCTTAATAGGCTGTTGTTCAGTAACAGTGAACACAAGGTTGCGGGGGAGCGTCCCCCCCCCCCCCTTCCTCTCGCTTCCGCTCCCAATTCGCGCTCCAAGCGGGAGTGGCTTTGGAGCGCCTCGGGACCGCACTCCCTAAAAAAAACTCTCCCTGCCTTTTTGCGAGCGTTTAGTCCTTTTTGCAAAAAATAAATTGCAATAATATTCCAAATGCAATTTGTTTTCAAAGAAACAAATAAGTTTTGAGTGGGGCAACCTAATGATCAAGCCTATGGCCCTAGTATTGATATGTGATTCATAGTAATGTTAAATTCTTAAAGTAAAAGGAAAAGGATGAAAATGAAGATTAACATTTCCATGAAATGACTCAGGCTATTTGAGAGTGGTTTTGACCTCATTGGATTTCATATGGAGGAAGTACAATTTTAGATTTCATTCAAAATCCAGCAGACTCATCAGTTTTTCAAGATTTCAAGATTGGGGGATTGCAATATTTCCATTGAATTTTTTCATGTACTAGGGTATGTAACTCGTATTTAATCAAGAGCACCAATCCCTCTATGTACCTTAATGTTAGTGACAATGGTTGTCGAACTCTTCTATTGTGACGCTCCTAAAAATGTACGCACCACACAAAAAAAATATTGACTTTACATGCTATGCTTTTTCTATCTCATGTTGATGCTTAGAGGGTGATATTAATGACAAAGATCCCTATACAAATCCAGAGGTAATGACAAAGATACCTCTGGATATTAATGCTTAGAGGGTGATATTAATGACAAAGATCCTGATTATCCAACAGGACTAAAAAATTAGACATTTCTCGTGGTGGCAAGAGGCCCAAGCAGAAGCAATAGATAATAGATTTACTTGTCTTTTCTAGTTTCTAGTAGTTTTTATAACTTTTGACTCTTTCATATTTATTATGATATTTTTTTAACAATATATGACAAATTAAGTTTGAAGTTTGACAATTTAAGTTTGAAGTTGGCAATTATAACTCATTAGTAATGAATTATGAATATGATGCTTCATGAAAGTTGAAAGTTATTTTACTTCATTTCATTTTATAGCATTTCATTTCATGTTAGATATTATTTGTTGTAATGGTTACACTTAGCTTACAAGTACAACTTTGGTGATCAATGATGATAAATGTTGTATATTGAATTATGAAAGCTTGAAACTTTAAGATTGATGAATCATGAGGCTCAATATGTTGTATGATACTATGTTACTAACTTGTGGACGTGGTTGATGAAGATTATAACTTGTAGATGATTGTTGTTATAAGGTTCAATCTATGTTTTTTATATCTAATTCATCATTCTACATGTTTTTGTTAACATATATGCATCAAAATATAAAAAATATAAAAATATATATATTATATAAAAAACTCTCCAGGATTCGCTCCCAAACTGGGAGCTTCTGAAAATGTCGCTCCCGCTCTCATTTTCGCTCCCACTCCAAGCAACCTTGAGTGAACAACATTAAAAATCCTCTGTAACATTTGAGGGAGCCCCCTCTAGTTTGAGGGCTAGCTCAAACCTAAATATTGGTTGAGTTGGTTTCTTGGCACAGTTTCATAGCCAAGAGCTGCCTTCGAGACAATAGATGTCAAGAGTCGCACAAAATTTAACACATCTCGTTGACCCAATAGAATGATGACACATGGCCACCTACACAGACAGCCCCGCTAACACGTGGCACATCATGATATGCTAGATGAGACGATGCAAACAACACAATAAACATGGCATCATCACAGTGATGTGGGGCCACTAGGGCTACCACATGCCAGGCACATTTAGGAGGCTTTTATTGGTGGAAAGTCCAAATACGGGTGACATGTGGCACCTCTCACGAGTTGCCACATGGCATGATGATGTCATACTAACGTAATCATGCAAATGACCAAAGACCCCCAAGGACCCAGTCATATGGACCTCAACTCAAATCTTAATGGCATTGTCTCATTACAAAGGTCATATGGATGATCAGATGTGCAGGTTTAACTATATTGTCTTGGTATCGACACGCAGTGAGTGGATCCATTTAGATCAAGCCACATAGGATTCTAATAAGGCACATTTGGTTATCTACAATATTACCTAGTTGATAAATCGATTGCCAACAAAGACACAAGTATATACTCCTACATAGCCATGTCAAATTATTTACATCATGGGCAAAGTAGAATCGTCAACGTGGATGAGATTCACAGTGAACAACAATTGAGTGTCGACAGAAACTTGCACATCAAACTAGTTAACAATGTGGCATATAAACTGATACGGTGGGATCGCATCATCAGGCGCATTCCATGAGTCTAGTCTTGTCATATCAAAATGCTTCGGAGAGGATGACATAACAAGTCACATGGTATAGTGGAGTTGGCAACAAACATGTGTTGTAAGATGAAGGTTGTTGGTTCAATTCGTCGAGTTATGAGGTTTGAATTCAGGTAAAATTTTAAGAATGTAAATTTACTTTAAGGTTTAGAAACGTCAGCGAATATTACTAGTCCTTAATATTCAAAATTTCTTATAAAAATATTCAAATTTCTAATTATTTTATATAGTATTTATAAAATTTTGGCAATTTCTAAGGTAAAATAATTGTATACTATAAAAATTGAGCGAATCATTCTTAGAAAAAAATGGATATTGTTGAATCTTTTTTTTAGAAAGAGCAAGGAAAATTAGCCTACGTGCAAATATTAGCCCTTAAATTTTCCCTATTTGAACTATTTTCTTTTAAATTATTTTTCTGGTCATAACATCATTTTGTGGAACAATTAAGCAACTAGTGGTATACGTTTTGTATCAATAGTGTCGGAAAAGGCCCATTTTATGTAGTGCACCCAAAAAGGGGCATTTTGTATAACGATTAATTTAATATATGGTTTTGAGTGATTTCTTTAGGATTTTGGGCTCGATGTTCAGCCAAATTGGATTCTAGAAGAAGCATGGTGATCAGGGTTCAAAGGTGGATGTTCTTGAAGACATGAAAACCCTTACTGGTGTATATTTTATGACAATAATAGCTTTTGCATGATTTTGAGGGTTTATGAACATGATGTAGTTATTTTGGATATACGGTAAAAACAGGGTCTAAGAAGGGATTTATGTGGCTAGATTAATGAAGTAGTGGAAGTAGAGTATGGACAACAACATGATAACTAGTGATAGTGATTGATGTGACAAATTGTGGCAGTGATAGTGTTTACAAGGAATGATAGTGGTTACAGTGACAGTGTTGGCAGGGAGTGACAATGATTGCAGATTGTGTCAACGTGTGTCTTGTCCCTAAGAAGAGTCATCCTACATAAACTATTTGTAACCTTCTTCATTGAACATAACATATCTTTCATAGGTGACATAATTAATGGGAAGTCTCCCATTAGTGAATGTCCATAAAGAGAAGGGAGTGGTGGTTGTGGTGATAGTAGGCCACATCTCATTGTTGTCACTTAGTCTAGTGCATGACATGTAGAGCACCCCTCTTCAAGACTTGCTAGATTTTGAGGCAACACCTCTCACATCCTTGACACAACACAATGAAGTATTCCTAAGCCTTTTAAAATATTCATTACATGTAATCTGCAAACACAAAACCATGGGCAACCAAAACCATGTGCTCAAAACCAGCATTATTGACCAAGTAATTTGACTTTTTTATCAAGACAAGTTTACCTAACAACCCCCCCTTAAACCTTGACTTGGGATTTCCCTTGACCAAATCTAGTCAAATGAGCTAGCACTACTCACCTCCAGACACTAGAGCCCCTCAAAGTTTATATCTGGGGTATCTAGTAATTTTACATGCCCCTTATCACAAGTCTAACTCTAGAACTTACCAATGATTTCCTTGGGGTACGCATGCCTTACCAAGTCGTATAGTTGTATTCCCATTTACATGCAATTAAAATAGTTTTTGACTCCATCATATAATTTTATTTTTTCTATCTCGTTGCTTATGCTACCATTCTCTCAACTTGGCACACCTAATTCTCTCCTCACCCATATACAGCCACATTTTGTGAAACCACAATAAATCATCTCATTGAAGCATTATGTCAAAAGATTTGTGAGCATCCTTGGCATAATTACCAACTCATATACTTCTTTTGGTGTCACCTACTAAAAAAAAACAACGGCGTCATCCACTAGGGAGGGCAAAACCTCCACTTTGTGACCTCTTAAAAAATATTTTATCAACTACTACTACTACCACAAATTCACACAAATATTTTCCTCATAGCTTTAGGAAACATAGATCCTCGATGCAGTCATCATTAGGTGCATCTCCTCTTGATAAAATTTCCTAGCATCGCTATAGCTGACATTGAATATCTTCACACCCAACAAACTCTCCTTGGAGAGTCTAAGTTAATTTGGCTTTAATAGCATGTTATATTTACCGAGAGAAATTTTCTAAGAGAGATAAACTTACCAACAACAAAAAACATACATAAACACCATGTTTATCTTGGAAAACCCCAATCCGGCAAAAAACCAACAAAGAAAATATTCTTAGTGTCCCTTGGCCAAACCTAGCCAAGTCGGCCAAGTAAACCTTCACCTTTCACATCACTGGTACATAATGAAGTATTCCCAAGCCTTCTAAAGGAAACATTACATGTAATCCACATGTATAAAACCATGGGAAACTAAAACCATGTGCCCATAACCACCATTGTTGAACAAGTAACTTTGAATCTTTCACCAAGTCAACTTTACGTAATACCATGTAGCATTCTAGGATGGACATCTCGTTGTGATAAGTGACATCTCATTGGAATTAGAGAGAGAAACCTGTATATGCTAAAGGGCCATCCTATTCGAGCAATGGCAAGAAGAAGAGCAATGATAGTGAACAAGGAGCAGGTATCTCCAAAGGTTGAGCAACTCCTAGTGAGTCAACCTTTAGTTTTAGGTGGGGAGGAGCAATCAATAGATTCCTCCAAGTATGTCAAGAATGTTAATTTGGAAGCTTAGTGACAAATTCCAATCATTGGCCTAGATTTCTCTTTCCGAGAGGACCAAAATTGACCTTTGAAGCACTAAATTTGGATAAGGAAAGATGTATTTTTGAATTCAAGCCCAAAGGTACACAAATTGTCAGCCTAAGGACAAATTGCTCCTCCTCCAATGCATATAAATACAAGTGGCCTCAAGTTCATTTGGACATCACATCACATTAACTCATCTTCTCTTTCTCAATCTGATTGGTTCGTACAGGTCTGAAGCAGGTCTCTCTCTCTGCACATGGGAAGGATTTCTTGCCATCTTTGACTTCTGTATTGACTTTCTAAAGTAGTGGCTTTGACCAGTGTTGACTGAGGTCTTTGAGGAACTGTTTGAATGTTATTTGATTTAGAAATATTTTATTTGGGCAGGTCGCATTAATTAGCATAGGAACCGAGATAATTTAGGCAATTCACCCTACATTGACCATAGGTTTGACCTCCATTGACTACAATATTCTCTCTCTTTTCACTGAGTTTTCAAGGCTATTTTCGGTTGGCTTTGACCAACTGTGGAGGAAGAATTTGTGAGCTATTAACCGAACCCTTGGAGGGCATATTTGACTGTTGACTTTGATTGGTTAGGGCACACATTGACTGTTGTTTCCTTGAACAATATTGCAGATTTATAACAGTTGACCAAATTTGACTTTTTCATCTTTGGCACATTAGTTTTTGGTTGATTGATTTGTTGGATAAGTCAAGGCTTTGACTTTGACTCTTATTATTGAATTAGGGCTCATTGTACTCTCTACTGAACATTTTATGGCAATCTAATAGAAGAAGAATTTACAAAGGGTTTTCCCACTTGTGGGGTTTTTCCCTGGTCTTTGACCACATTGGTGTCTCTTGTTGATGTTCTTGATTGTCTCCTATTCTCATTGCATTTACTGTTCTATCTTCAATTACTATTGATTATTGGAAGAATTAATTGTTACTGAAAGGATTTCTTAATGAAGGATTGAATTGGGCTAAAGGAATTGACATATCATAGAGTAGTGGAAAATTAGCATGGTAACAGAGCTAAGGTGAAAGACAAGCCCAAAGGAGACAAGAGCTAGAGCAATCATCTCTGAAAGAAATTGAAGGAATCTATCTGAACAGGTCAAGATGTCTACCTCATACTTCAAGGAAGTTGAGAAGCTCGAAGATTTATCAAATTTTGTCACTTGGAAGATTAGTTTGGAAATCATAGCAAATGACAATGATGTTTGAGAATGCATACAAGGAGAAGAAACTGAGCCTCTGAAAAATGCTCCTGTTGTTGCCAAGAACAAATACAAGACAGGTGAGTTAAAAGCAAAGAAAATTATAGTTGATGGTTTACAAGATCATTTACTTGCCTACATCGGGAATTTGAAGAAGTCCAAGTATATGTATGATAACTTATTCGGCATGTATGAAGTCAATAATTTGAATGAAAATTATCTCCTTCAAAGATCAACTCAAAGATATGAAGTTGAATAAAGGAGAATCCGTGCAATCCTATATAATGAGGATATCTTGTCCTAAAGATCAATTGCAAATAATTGTGAAACTATACCTAACAAGGAGTTGGTGTGGGTAACCCTTAACTGTCTCCCTCCTATTTAGGAAACCTAACAAGGAGTTGGTGTGGGTAACCCTTAACTGTCTCCCTCCTATTTAGGAAACCTTCGTTACCACCATAAGCAATAACAACAGTTTCCCCTCATTTGATGAGTTTGTTGGAAAACTCACTCGAGAAGAATCCAAAATGATTTCAAGATGGATAATTCAAAAACATGGAAAAGGAGAGCTCACTGCATTTGTTAATCAAGACAAGAAGAAAAAGGGAAAAGGGAGACCCTCTCGCGAGTCAAAGGACCCATATAGAAGATCAAGGGATATTGAATGTTACAAATATCACAAGCATGGTCACTATGCCCGAGACTGTCAGAGAAAGAGAGATACTCCAAGATACAACTAAAGCTACAACAACAACAGGGACAATGATAGAAGAAGGCGATATGATAAAAGAGGGAGAGATGATCGAAGGAGAAGAAATACTCTTGATGATCATAAAGAAAGTCCTTGTCCTTAAAAGAAGTGAAACTCCAGGCATGAAAGTAACGTAACTACTAGTCAATCTGAATACATTCTTATTTCAGCCCTTTCAAGTTCTTCTCCTTTGGATTCGTATAATAGTTGGATGGTTTCTCCAAGTATAAGGAAGTCCTCTCAAATCTGGTTGAGAGGGAGACAAGTTTGAAAATTATTCTTGGGGACAACACTACATATCCAGTGAAGGGCTTTGGTACTATCAAGTTCGATTTGGACTATGGAGAATCTGTTATTCTTCATGAACTGATGTATGTTCTAGAACTAAAGAAGAACATGATATCTATTTCTTCCTCGGAGGAAAAGGGAATGAGAGTAGCCTTCATCAATGGAAAGGTCTTCTCGTGGTCAAAGGTATCCCGAATGAGAGATGCTTTTACACCAAGATCTAGAGTTGAAGGACTCTATAGAGTCAATGGAAAACCTCTTCTAGCAATGGTCCACAACACTAATCATTAAACTGAGCTAAGGCACCGAAATAAAGAGATATCAAGGGGACCATTCACCTCTAAAAGGATCAAGACCGATGATAATCCCGAACATAATGAAGTAGTTGTGAGAGAACGGGTTTGGAAGGATTCTATGGTCAAATAATTGATTATGAAGAATTATGTATGGGATATTGTTCCGAGATCTCAAGCAAAGTCTGGTGCAACCTCAAAATGGCCATATAAGATAAAGCATGACACAGATGGAAGCATTGAAAAGTACAAGGAAAAGGTATGTGTTGAACAGCCTCAGCGGTATGATGTATAGGACAGGAAGACTCATGTTTGTAGATTGAAGAAAGCATTATGTGGTTTGAAGCGAGTTCCCAGAGCCTGGCATGCCCAAATTGATAGTTAACTAGTGATGCTTGGATTCACAAGAAGCAGTGCAGATCTAATCCCATACTCCAAACTGATCCAAGGTAGGACTTTGAGTTTGGTTTTATATACTGACGAACTATTCTTGACAGGTAGTGAGCCTACGATGATTGAGCGCAAGGAGTTGGATTTTGAGTTCGAGATGAAATATCTTGGTTTGAGATACACTTTCAGAGATATGAGACTGTATGGATACACCGATGATGACTGGACTGGAAATGTTATTGAAAAGAAGACCACATCTGAGTATTTCTTGGGATCTACAATGATATCATGGATAAGCAAGAAACAGAAGTATGTTTCTTTCAGTACGACCCAGGAAGGATACATTGTTATCTTGGAAGAGCTATTTGAGTAGGTCCTAGATACAATAGTGATATATTGCAACCACAAGATTGGAATCCGATTAGCAGAGAATCTCGTGTTTTATGAGAATTCCGAGCACATTGAGATCAGATATCATTACATACGTGATATGGTGCAAAGTGGAGTTTTGAGACTCCATCATACTTCGACTAATGAGCATCGTGCAGACATAGAGAACTTTGGACTGTTGAATGTGACCCTCCAAAGTAAACGTCTCGGCTAATCAAGGACATTGAGCTATGCACTTTCCCCATGTATGAGCTACCAGGGTGAGGAATTGAGCCTTAGTGTTCCTAGGGTTGAGGGACTTCTAGATTTGACAGAGTATACCCTAGTTAGCATTTCTCTTTCCCACCCATCTGGCCAATGGGTGTTAGCTGGTTGTATTAGGTGCGATCCTTACCATTTATGGTAAGTGGCATCCCACTCAAGCTAGAGATGCAAGTGTTCTACCACTGACTCTTGAGGGTCAATTGGCGAGATCAACAAATAAAAGGATAGGTGTGATCCTTACCAATTATGGTAAGTGCTATCCCTCCTACTATCACCAAGCAGTGGGATAGCGCGGTCCTTACCTCATAAGGTAAGTGGCATCCCTCATATTGTTTGTAGGTTTCCCAATTTGTAGCATTGGCTCCACGCTGGAAGAGATCTCTTGCTTGTAGCATTGGCTCCCCGCTGGCAGAGATTCCCTGTTTGTAGCATTGGCTCCCCGCTGGCAAAGATTCACCGGTTGTAGCATTAGCTCTCCACTGACAAAGATTCTCAGGTTGCAGCATTAGATCCCCGCTGGCAGAGATTTTCGAGTAGTAGCATTAGCTCCCCGCTGGAAGTTGTTCTGGGTGGTAGTAGTGGCTCCCCAATGGATAGAGAGTGGTAGTTGAAGCTCCCCTATGATTCTTCTTTTTAAGATTCAAGAATGATTCAACATATAGAGTCGAGTAGAGATGAGACATGATTTGATGACATGATACTCGCAATGATCACATGATGTAGTTGGAATTTCTCCCTATCTGAGAGGGAGTGTTAATTTGGCAGCTCAGAGAAATTCCAATCATTGGACTAGATTCCTCTTTCCGAGAGGACCAAAATTGACCTTCGAAGCACTGAATTTGGATAAGGAAAAATGTATTTTTGAAGTCAAGCCCACAAGTACACATTGTCAAGGTCAACCTAAGGACAAATTGCCCTTCCTCCAACGCATATAAACACAAGTGACCTCAAGCTCATTTGGACGTCGCATCACATCAACTCATATTCTCTCTCTCAATCCAATTGGTTTGTACAGGTCTGAGGTAGGTCTCTCTCTCCACACATGCAAAGGGTTTCTTGGCATCTTTGATTTCTAAGTTGACTTTTTGAAGCATCGACTTTGACCTGTGTTGACCGAGGTGTTTAAGGGACCGTTTATTTGCAATTTGACTTGGAAATATTCTATTTCGGCAGGCCGCATTAATTGGCATAAGAATCAAGGTAATTTGGGCAATTTGACCTATGTTGACCATAGGTTTGACCTACATTAACCGCACTATTCTCTCTTTTGACCAAGTTTTCAACACTGTTTTAAGCTGACTTTGACAAGTGGGATGTTGACCGAACATTTGGAGGACAAATTTGACTATTGACTTTGACTGGTTAGGGCACACGTTGACTTGCAAAGAATTACAAATTTCTAACGGTTGACCAACTTTGACTATTTCATCTTTGGCACATTTTTTTTGGTTGGTTGACTTGTTGGATAATTCACGACTTTGACTTTGATTATTATTATTGAATTAGGGCTCATTGTACTCTGTTAAACATTTTATCACAATCTAATAGAAGAAGAATTTTCAAATGGTCTTTCCCTGGTCTTTGACCAAATTAGTGTCTCTTGTTGATGTTTTTGATTGTCTCCTATTCTCATTGCATTTAAATTACTGTTGATTATTGGAAGAATGAATTGTTACAGAAAATATTGCTTAATGAAGGATTGAATTAGGCTAAAGTAATTGACATAACATAGAGCACTGGAAAATTAACAAAGGTCTCTTGGTATAGATGACCTTAGAGCATTTTTCAGGAGTAAAAGACTTCTAGGAACAAGTTGTTGATTTTGCAGCTTCAAAAGGTCTTCTGCATAGGCTTGTGTCTAGCAAGCAGGAGAATAAGTCCTATTCAGCTAGTTGTTCAAGAGGAGAAATTGACAAGATTTATTTCATAAGTTTAACTTAGGAAAAGCACATTAATTAATTTAATTAATTAACATTGGCTAATTTAGAAAATTTCTAAGGATAAATATTTAATTATTTAAGTGACTTAGATATAATTTCAGCGATTGATCTAAGGGATTAGGACTTAATCCTAGACGTCTAGCACTATGGATATTGACAATTAGGGATTTTGCTCAATTTGAAATTATAAAAGGAGCCTAAGGGAGATAATGAAGACACAATTGTATTGGAGAAATTCTAGTAAATTTGCATGAGTATAGATTTTTGTAGCCCTACTCTTATTCGTGACTTATCACAGCTACCAACTCATGCTATACCCCTTTCAAGTACCTGTTTGGGTTTCCCACTGACACTTATACACAGGCCCAAGTGTTTCCTTTGCACAACGACCTATTGGCATCACCTACACACATTTTTCCTATTATGTCACTCAGTTGTTGGTCAATTGCAAGTTACTCAACCACAAACACGTGGCTATCCCTTGTACCTTTGTAGCCTTACTTCTTCCTTGACCTACAATCTACGCTAGCCCCATGGATCTTTGCTTGCGTGCTTATGGCAACTTGCTTGACTCCCTACTTGTTGGTAACCTCCTACCGCAACACTTAACTCATTGGTGCCTAAACCCAACAACCTTTATTGAATGTTACTATGTTGCCTCGATGGTTGGTAGTTGTGTTATGCAGGTCGACACACTTTCATCCTGTCTATCTCAACCCACTCACAACCACTGGCTCCTACATTGCGGCCTGATCTATCATCTCCCGCTAGGTTGTGTTCTCCACTACTAGCTCGAATGGTGGCTCTCACGCTTGCTTATGGCTTGATTGTTGCTCTTGCACCCATACTTGACTAAAATGTCACCCTAATAGTCTGCAATGCCTCCATCTTTCTGTCACTGATGTGCCTGATTCTCTATAAACTGTGATCAATTCGTTGTTTCCCTCCATCGCCTACATTGGATCAACCCTTTGTTGTCACCACCACTGGTTGTTTCATTGACTTAGCAGCTCAGACTCTCCTTCACCTGCACGTGAGATGCCTACCTCTTGCTGCAAACTCGTCTCCCTACGAACTATCGATCTAGCTCTTCGCTATCGGTTTTCCTTGGCTCTTGTCGTGACCCTGTCGCAGCTTGTCATTGGGCTCCCATCCTAACCCATTTTTGGCATCTGGTTGTGGCTATTCCACAATCTCGCCAACCCCAACTAGATCAATCCATTAGGTGCTCTCCTCGCGTTAATCTTCCCTAGCGGTTCCTTGTGGTGGCCAAATCCCCGCAACAGTGTGGTAGCTGGGTGGGTCGCCAATCTTCTCATCCACCCACCCTTCTCCTTTTCTCTAATTACATTAAAAAAATCGACCCTATTTTCCAAAAAAAAATCTCTTCAACAACTCGACTTCCTTTTAAATTTTGTGCCTCGTACAATCGTGTCCAAACCTAGCCCTAGTAATCCTATGTGAACCTAGCACCTTGAGATTTGTTTTCTAAGATCCAACTCTGATACCATGTTAGTTTCTAAACCCAACACATTTCAATTAATTACTACCAAATTACTAAATAAAATAATTAGGTTCTTAACAAAAGATTCAGCAAAGCACAATTACACAACCAATATTAATCACATATGGCACAGATTTCTACCAAATCATAGTTCTTCATTGATAAATTAATCTGAACCTACTCAAATCCCCGTCCTAGGATAATTGCCCAACTGAAGAATTACATATACAATAATAAACCTAGAGTTATCCACCTAATCAATCCTTAGATTTGTCCTCTGATCCTCCTCGTCTAATTTGGATTTGTCTCAATCACTGCGCCTTGCACCTTTTTTTAGACTCAGCACATTGGAGTGTCAAACTCCTCCTTCTTAGCCTAGTGTCATTGTATGGTATCTTCTCCCTCTCCCTAGCCTTGATTTTATAGCTTTACATTGAGCTAAATACCTACCCCTAATATGAAAATGATTATCAGTTGAGATTAGATATCACCTCACTTGAAATTGGCAGCTAAGGTTAAAACAAAATCACTAAAGAAAATTACTTAACTTTTCCTAAGTTTATTTTGGCTCAACAAGCTACCATACTAATATACATGTTTATTAAAGTTAGACTTAGGTTGAGTTACATTAGCAACTTGCTCACATTAGAGCAAGTCTTCTAAGGAGAATGTGGGCGACTTTTGCATGCGTAGACACAAGGGCTATGCACCTGCTTGAGCTACAAAATTTAACAATAATATCTATAAAAAAAAAGACAAAGAAACAACCATAATATAAAATGTTATATGAAGTCGAAAAAGGGAAATATTCTTATTGAATGAACAACTAATAACACATTTTCTTCAAATCTGATTTTACAACTAGATCAAGAGGACCAAACTAGTGTCACTTAACTAGAAAATTACAAGCAAATCTACAAAAATTGAAGGTTTAATAAAGGATCAGGAAGGGTTTACAAGCTCTACCCTAATCTCTTCTTAATGTGACAAACATTCCCTTCTCCAAATGATTTTTTAATCAGAAAAACAATGGAAATCCTTCAAAAACCATAATTATCCATGAAAGGAAGAGAGATGAAAAACCTCGTCCATGGGGACTTTGGCTTCTAGATGGTGATTCATATCAGCTGAAATTGAAGAGGGAACCCCGTCCAGAAGACGAGTTTTGAGTCACATTCATCTCTTCGCTGTACAGATTTTGGAAATGGAGAAAGGTTGCTTGCTTGATGCCTGTAAAGTCTTCGTGGGTAATAACTTCTTCTTTGATTTCAGCTATGTAGTTTAAGCTTTTTCTGGCTTGAGATTGTTTGTGAAAATATGAAGTGTTTCTATCTCCTGCTTTGAGCCAAAGGCAACGAGATTTAACCCTCCATGTTTCCTCTTCGTCCAAGCAGGCTTTATGATATTGCTGTTGAAGATGGACCTCTTTGTCCAAAATTTCATTGGAGATGTGAGCCTCCTCCGAGAGCAGATGGTGGGCATCTAGCAGACTTTGGATCTTTTTCCTTTCAGTAGCTAGGTAAGGAAGAGTTTTGGCCCAACACTTTAGGGCAAATTTCACTCTTCTAAATTTTTCTTCCCATATGAAAAATGGAGATCCGTTGACTGGCTGGGACCAACTTTACTTGACTATCTGCAAGAAGCTAGGTTCCTTGATCCAAAGAGGGCTGAACTTGAAGGGGATGGGGCCAAGATCAGAGTGAGCCCGAAGGATCAGCTTGATACGGTTATGATCAGAGGTGCTACAAGGAAGAACATGCATACTGGCATCTAAACCAAGCAAAAGGAAGGAACTTTGCACAAAGAATCTATCCAGCCTTGCTGCAATGTGCCCAGGCCCTATTCTTTTATTTGACCATGTGTACTTACCCAAAACAGGCTTGATATCTAACAAGTCCCAATCCTGAAGGAGATCCTCTGCCCATTCCCTTGGCGGGTCTCGCACAATGCTTCCTCCACGCTTTTCTGAAGAATGCAGCGTGAGATTTAGGTCTCCTGCAATGATGGTGTTTTCTAGAGTGCCCAGATCCGCTTGGTTTCCTATTGAGTCCCAGCAGATCTTTTTTTCTCCAGCGTTGACCGGCACATAAACATTGAAGAGGAAAAAGATTTCTTTAGTAACTAAATGCTGCATCTTTAGCATCAACCAGTGGGTGGTTGCAATCTCGGTTATTAGCGAGAACATGCTATCATTCCAAAGGGTTCCCATCCCTCCAGAGGCTCTTCGGGCTGAGACAACGGCTGCTTTGCTCTTATTCCAGAGTTTTCTACTTGAATGAAGGAAGACCGAGTCCTCCATTATAGTCTCCTGGAGAAGGAGTATGTCCGGGGCTTCTATTCTTATTAAATTTCTCATAGCCTCTTCCTTGATTTTGCTCGCCATACACCTACAGTTCCAAGAGATTATTTTCATTATTTACCTTTGCTTTGGTGGGTTGCCTTGGAGCCTTGGTGCTGGTTTCTAGCCATCTTCGGTTTTTTGCTAACTGCCTCTCCAAAGTTGGTTAGCTGCCCTGCAACTTGTCCTTGTATGTTTCGTACTCCCTTTTCTCCCGATCTGTTTTGCACCCTCTTGTAGATCTCCTTACAGAGGCTTGGGAATCTCCTATTTCTCCTTCCTCCTCCGGGTCTTCCAATTCTTGGTCCTCTTCCTCAACTTCTTCTAGGGTTCCTTTTGAGCTTTCTGCTACGCCTGAGTCCTTGGAAAGGTTGGGCTGGCTACCTTTCTCTGGAGTCACTGATTTTTGGGCTACGCCTGAGTCCTTGGAAAGGTTGGGCTGGATACCTTTCTCTGGAGTCACTGATTTTTGGGCCACCACTTCATGGGTGTCCTCTGGTTGAGAGCTAAGAGGAACGAACCTATTTTCTGGAGCAGTCTTAGGCGGGATCTGCTGAGCAGGGCCGTAATGAGAAATAGTGCCTCCCGCCTTCTATACCTTGAAAGAAGTTTTAGATCGCTTGACTTGGTTCCAGTCGTCCTCCTTCCCTTGCTTAGTTTCCATGGTGGATGGACAGCTTCTGGCGAAGTGGCCATAAACATGGCATTTCCAGCATTTGAAGGGCAGTTGTTCATAGTCTAGTTTTTGCATGTGTTTCCAGCTTCCTACCTTGATTTTGATGGCCTCTGGAAGTCCCACCTCCAGATCTACCTCAATGCAGATCCTGGCACAATCATATTGATCCTTGTTATTCGCTTGATCTATGAATTTCCCCAGGGCATTTCCTATGTGCATCAATGAATCCAAATTCCAGCAATGCACTGGGAGGTTTGGAAGCCTGACCCACACTGGGACAACTTTGGGAACATCTACTGCTAGATCGAAGTCCGGAGTCCATTTGTTCAGGTACAGGCCCTGAGGGCCCATGAAGTAGGGGTCGTTTCGAAAGATCGGGTCTTTGTCGTCCTTTGAGGTAAACTCGAAGAGGAAGAATCGTCGCCCCAGGAAGTAACAGGAAATAAGAGGTCACACTTTCTTTGATCAACGACGCCCAGTTTCTTTTGACCCAGCTTTAAGTGGATTTGGGGGATGGCCATAGTCCAGTGAACTGACCGATAAGAGCTCGTTCGGACAAGGACAATGCAACCTGAATCGGGGTTTTTGGAGGGAGGGAGATCTCTGGAATATCGATCAGTTTCTTGACGAATTTCGCAGCTTCGACATTCTTCTTCTTGGGGAGACCTTCCAAGAGCCGGTTAAAAGCATCAGCTGATGAGATCGGCGGGGGGAGGGGGGGAAGCCGCCTGGGGTGTGCCCAACACCTCCATGGACACAAGCTCTGAGGGGAGCCTGCCAAAAACGATCAGGGGCAACTCAAACCTCCATGGATCAAGCCTAGTGCGGGCTCGCGGGCAGCCTGCAGGACACTCGAGGAGCGGATCTCTGGGGACAGAGCTGAGGGAAGTCTGATCTCTCAAAGCCGCAGCCAGCTATAATATAGGAGTAGACTTATTGTATACATAGTTTTTCATAAAATGAAAAATTCAATTAATAGATTTAATTTAGATAATTAATGTTTTCATAAACATGAAAATTCAATTAAATAGATTTTAATTTAGATATTAATTATAATTTATTATCCTTTTATATATATTTTGGTTCTTAAAATTTCATAATACAAGTAATTTTTATTTTTTTAATAAGAAAATTAAATTAACAAAATTTATTTTAAATAATAATGAGAAGCTTTAATAACCCATAACATATATTACAATTATTCAATTTTGTTTTCTAGATTTTATATATAATTTTTTCATTTAAAATTAAGCTTTATTACTTCACACATATATAACAATGTTCAATTTTGTTTTTTCTAAATATATATAGTTTTTCAAAATTATAATTAAATTTATTTCAATATTTTGAATGTATTAATAAATCGCGATAAATAAAATAGTATATATTTAACAACTAAATAAACTTCTAAATTAATAATAAAACAAAATACACATTCATACTTATTAAAAAAAAACCAGAAATATATATTATTATTATTAATTATAATAAAAAATTTAAGATATATAGAAATAAATAAAAGAGATACTAGCATTAATATGTTTGAAATTGAATATCATATACTAAAGAGTAGTGGTATGTAGTCAAAGGAATCCGTAGGGAGATCATTCATTTCTTTACTTGCACGATAAGGTCACTTGTTGCTTTATGTAGGAGCTATTTGTGTTTTCTCATCGTTGTTTTAGATTGGCGTTTTTCTCCAAGTTTGTTGTTGGTAGTTTTAGTGTATTTCTTTGAGTTGTTTTTAGTGTGATTTTTTAGACTTTTCAGTGCGGAAATTTGGTGGAAAAATTTGAGGTGAAATCTTGAATTGTGTTATTTAAATTAGTTTTTTAACTGTATATATGGATTCAGCACCTTGGAAAACCTCTAGGGCACTTCGATTGCACAGGATTACTCATCAAACTTGTGATTTCAATAAATTCTTGTCGGATTTTAGAGAGATTTGACCCAAAAAACCCACCATAAAAACTTCCAAAAAATCACACTAAAAACAACTATGTTTTTCTCCATACACGTTGTAATCAGCCAGACTTGTCAGAACAGTCTTTGTCTTTTGAAAAAGGGGAAAAAAGTGTTTCATCATACGCAGATAAAAAACAGTGACCACATTTACGGTATATATAATGAAAATATTGGTAGCTTTTAACATCTTTAGTATTCCTGCAACTTTTTGAAAGTGTTAATAGAGACAGAACCTAAAGAGGAAAAAATTCCATAAACACAACCTACATTTGAATCTAGTAACCTACTTTTGAGCGAAATTACCTGTAAACAAATTTACATAACCCTAGGAGGAGGAAAACAAAGGAAGCATGCATCACATACACATTAAAGGGTGGTGGAGGGTCTTGTCCAAGGGATTTAAAGCATTACCGCCGGGCAAATAGGACGGTGTAACGTGGGTGAAAAGTTCGCATTACCACGACGGAGTCCCTAGGTCCTCCAGTGTACGAATGCGTACGGATGCTAGACAGATAGCTCTGCGGGTCCTTATGGAAAGAAACTTGCGAAATTACTTGCTACTGGAAAGTTATGAGTATTGGGCACACTCTTAACTCAAACACATACCTGAGAGCTGATCTGGACAGCTTACGCGTGGGTGCTAAGCCTACTAGGTAGCTACTATTCAACTCCCAAGGTTAGCTACCTTTGAGTGTTGTACGACTCGGGATTGGTTTGTCCAAGTGTATGTATGGCTCAGGATATTTTTTTTTCCTAACTCGGGATTTTGTTTATCTGGAGTCCAGACAGAAAGCTCTACAACCAAATAACCCTTCCACAATTACCCTTCTACATATTAATGTTAAAGAATTGCAAGGAGAGATGCAAGTTCAATCATTCGGCAGGTTTAATCACTGAAATCATCAAATGCATAACATGGTTTAATTAGCCCTAGCTGCAAATACTTTAAGATGTGGTGGCCCGAGGGTCAAGATGATAGAAAAAGATTGGTATCCAAATGTAGAGGCAAAATAAAAAGTTTACACACATCTTTATTCATTCATTAATTTCTTCTCATAATTCCATTAGCAATTTGTACAAAATACAGTTACAGCACACTGTAATAAAAATTTACACACATATCACTATTCATTCATTTATTATAATTTCATGAGTCCTTCATCAAATGAGAAAGTATGTGATATCACTATTCATTCATTTATCATAATTTCGTGAGTACTTCATCAAATGAGAAACTATGTGGTAAAATATATAATGTGGACCTTTGTATTGTTCGAAGCGGAAAATGCAATGCTTAGTTACAAAATTTGTACCTGTTCAGCGTTGCGAGCAGACCAGTGTAAAATAAATGACGTCTCCGTCCTCCATAGGGTTTGCTGGATCATCATTTGGTAGATTCCACTACTCCCTGTATTAAAATTTAACATCAAGAATTCAAAAACTGAAAGTTAAATTACGATCAGAGAAACCCTCATACACGTCGTCGGATATATCTCCATAGCGTTTGCTCGCAGAAGGCCCCTCCATGCTTGCGCAAGGTTGTAGGCATTCATTTATTTTCGATAGCCACACTTCGCTTCTAGGGTGTTTCATTCCCTTTCAGGGTTAATCCTTCACCATATCTAAACCAACTAAGAAGGAACTCTTGGCCTGTTGTTATAAAAGAGTTTTTTCTCAATCTGCTTTATGAAAGATC
>APFE031244549.1:102719-150494 GCA_000404065.3 Pinus taeda | reverse complement strand
ATATATATTACAAATCCTCCTACCCAAAGATTGGTTTCCCTCAGGTAATCCACTTCTATCCACAAAAGAAGCATTTGTATATTGATACCAAGATCCCATTCAACCCAATGTGTTATTCCATGCCTCCATTCTAAATGATCATGAATGGATCGTTCGATACCTTAATCCAAAACAATCCTTTAGTCAATCCTATCCCCAATGGATTCTCCTAGATCCCAATGCCACCTAAGTCCCAGGGCATGTTGGTTATGACAACACCTTAGCCCTCCATCATTACTTGTGCTTGAGGGCCCAAGTTGCAATATGCCCTTGGCTAAGAGTATCCCGTCAATAGACTTCCAACTCATAATCTCTCATAAATCCATCTCGTGCGAAGTATATAATGCATGAATCCCTGCACATGGAATAAATCTACCATGTTGATGTTTCCTAATCCTCAACTCATGTTTCTCCACCCGATCACCCATCATGATCCATTTATATAACTATTCCTTGTTATCCCCAATGTATAATGGCAAGTTGGAAGAGATGCATGCCTTATCTATGTACACTTATAGAGGTCTACTCTTCAACTCCCGAATGTACTCCTCTTCCTACCTTCTGAGGGACTTGAGTCGTTCCTCAACACTAGAAAACTGGGTCATTGATTCAACACATAACCCTATGAGGTCCTTGAATTTTCTATTCTCCTATAACACAGTGTCTCAGGCTTCCCCAACTCTCTACTTCAACATCATAAGATCTGTCTTGAAATGCATGATCCTTTCCCAAAATTCCTCTACTAGAAATTCTCATGCCCTGCAGAATGTCTCTATATTTGACTGCATCGGATGCCCCATGACCACAACTTTATCTTGAACCTTTGTTTGACCCTCCATGATCATGCTCATCATGTCAGTTTATTATTACTGTCTCCTCATTTGGTTCTCCTAGAATTTCTTCTCCCTGGCCTTTTTCACATGTGGGGATAAGTTGTCCACCCTCTTTGATTGTCAAACATGGATGTATTGGTGGACTGTTATCTATACCTAATTGTCCATACTCTTTATGGATGTTCTCCTCGATATCTATAGACTAAACTACCTCATCATCAGGAGGAATTCCCTCCTTCCTTTCCTGATTTACTTTGTCAAGTTGATTGATTATCATTGACCTGTCCTATAAGTTTCTCTGAAAAACATGGTGTTGCGGCTCACTATTTGTACTTGACTGCTTGGATCCTTCATAGGGTTCTCTTCTAAAAACCGGTGAAACCAACTATGGATGAATCTTCATGATCTGCCCTTATTTCCTCTTATCACCTGGACATGAATGGTTAAGGCCTAAGTTCCCTTGCAGATAAAGCATAGTTCTCTCATCCTTAGTTCATTCTTGATGCATATTTTGTTCTTGCTTCCTCCATCAATTCTTATAACTCCTTCGTAGTGAGCACCCTTTTGAGTAATTTTATGTTTTTCCTAACAAACGTCTCAACTATATCATAGGATCCCTGTGGTCATTGCTCCAATTGGTCAACAATTTACATCTTAGTATCTTGCAGATGTGAGCATGGCCTTCTAATAGTAGAGAGAAAATCTTTTGCATGCTTGTTTTGACATGGTCTGAATGAGCTGATGTAATACTAGTGTAAAAGTTATGGAGCAACTAGAAGATCAACTCATCACATTCCAATTTCCGAATGAATGTGCCAAAGTTGAATTCTTCCATGACTGTTAAAATTTCTACATCGGTTCTAAAAGGTAGGAAGCATGATGTTAGTCAACCCTTTAAGACCTACCACTATCAACTATAATATCTCCCTCATAAGATCATTATTGTAAGACAATACTCAGGATGTTAAAGCTATGATCTTGCTGAGACAAGAAGCAACTCTAAGCTTGACCTCTTCACAAGGATGTGACGAGAGTTTGGGTTGTATTAATGCAAGAATAGATGGCGTGAGATTCCAACTGAGTTTCCTCCATTCTGGTTGCCCCACCTCTAAGAGCCATGTGTCTAATTCCTCCAATTTTTGAAGGTCTATGGTTGACTTTGTTCATTGCAATTCATATCCAAGTGCGAAGAAGTTAGCTCCTCTTCCTTGTCCTTCCTTCACTTACCATGGGAATTTTTGTTGCATAATGGCATAGACCATTTTTTAGAAAGACTTTCTATTCTATTCTAAAGTGGTATTGCTAAGAAAAGGCCCCATGTTTCTTTTATTTTATCTAGAATTTTGTCCAAAATTTTATGAGTGATTTTTAGGGAAAGTCCCATCTCCCCTCATACCAAAGCATGAATACACTAATTCTTCAATTGATTTCGCCCCAAGGTAAGGTAAATACAAACTTGATTAGTTATAGTAAGATTATTGTACCACCTCGTTCCTTTCCTATTCCCTTTTTCTTTAGCACAAAATCTCCTCTCTATCATCAAACTCCAAAATTTGACAAACCCCTTGTCAAATGCTAAAACCAATCAAAAATTTCAAAACTATAAACATGGTTTAGTCGATAACCCACCATCTTTCATGCTTCCACACTGAGATTTTTGAGTGGAAAATCTGTCTAGATGGAAAGAGAATTACTTTTCAGGTAAATACTTAGATCTTCATACGCTAATCAAGAGTCTGTGGACCCAATAATTATGCCCTTGCGAGTGATCAATGGATCATGTGCGACATTGAATTTGATGTTAGAGGTTTGAAATGTATAAGCATAAGACTATATTCGACAATGATAAACCTCTACACCAATCCAACCACATAATGTAACATACTATATAATGAGAAAAGGCATAGCATTACTTTATTTAATTATGGTGACCAACACGAAATCTTTTGATGAAATATAATTTACTCGATTCCACAAAACACGGTGTCTTTGCCTCTATGACTAATGTGTGAGTGATCTTGATGTAGTGAGATCAATTTATCTAATGTAATAAAACAAATACTTTGGCGTGCACATGAACAGGACCATGGTTGGCTCCTTGACTCATGCTATGGTAAAAATAATAGTGTCCCTACTATTAAGAGTGATGACAACTTTGGCTCTCGTAATGAATCGATGGCCAATGCCACAACCGAAGCCTATTAAACTTTCTCAACTCTTTCTTGCACTTAAAGGGTTGTGGTGACAATGCAACGCCCAGGCTATGTCCACTTCCTTTCACCTCGAACAAATATGGGGACACTCAACTCCTTTCTCTGCTCAGGCAGTTGTTGTGATAGTGTTTTGCCAATGCGACCAATGCTCAGGCTATATCAACTAATCAGCATGCAACACTCATACTCCCTTTCACCTTCCATTGAAATGAATCTGAGGCTAAAACCAATCTAACACCTATACTTGTTAGATGGGTCAGTGTTCATTTTAGCACACAAAATTACCCTCCTCGTGACCTCAACTACTACTGAAAAACATCACCCTTCATATCAAAAATGTGACTATTTGGTTATGAGTGCCTCAAATTCCTTCTGTCGGTGGTATAGTCCCATGCGATTAATTCGATGGGTCTACGAGATTTTCGGCCGACCTCCTTGCTCTAGTGATTTTAATACACCCTTTTCTGGTGAGGTGCCTCTCGGAAGCTGAAACGGTGGATCAGACCATTGTTGACCTGATCCGCAGCTCAACAATGTCGGTAGAGTGTTTTGATGCAATATATGCCTATGGCTATTGGTTCTATCCTTAGTGGCCCTCAGATTCACTTGCTAAAGAAAAAATAATCCACCCTCTCTCCCTATTTAACTCGGTCCCCTTTGATGAAAGTGTTATCACCATAAATTGATAATCTAGCCTAATTTTCTAGATGGATCAAAGTACACCATGTAAAGTCAATTTTACCATAGTAAAATTGCTTTCATTGTGAGAAATTACTTAATCAACCACCTTTGTTAAGTAATTTATAATTACACCCATGAAGAATGATTAAATAAATCACTATTTATTTTATTTTCTTCTATGAATCATTAATTAAACCGTTGTTCAATTATTATTCCTTGTCATATTTGACCCAATTATGAAAAATCAAAAGATAAATTATTAATTATCTTGTTTTTCTCTAGGAATAATTAATTAATCACTATTTAATTATTATTCCTTGTCAAATTTGACTAAATCCCTTAGGAATAATTAAATAAATCATTACTTCATTATTATTCCTTAACCAATTTCTTGAGATGATAAATAAATCATTTATTTATTTAGTATTTCTAAATAAAAGTTTAAATACGTTTTCCCTCCTAACCAAATATAATAAAATATTCCAAGGGGTTATTCCAAGAATGGGTTAATAATATTTTATTATTTCTCATTATTCGAGGATAACTCAATATTTTGTTATAAATAGAGGGGTTTTCCATTCATTGTTCAGTTTCGATTATTTTCGTTGTTGCACTCATTGTTGTAACTCTTATTATTTTCATTGCCGCACACCATTTCTCTGCCATTTGAGTTCCCATTAAGCTCAAACATTTTATTTGTTGGGTTTTCACATTATAGAGGAGAGAGACTCTACACAAGATGAAGATGTTTTAGGATAGACAAGAACCCATCCCATAGAGGGGGACTGGTAAAATTTATTTGTTCCCTTCACAGGTGTTATAATAAAATATATTTTGTGTATATCTGGTTTCCATTGGATGATTGGATTTATTACTATTTATTTTTGTTGTTTAACTATGATTGTGTCATATATCAGGACTTTGCTAGGTTTTGTTTCTATAATTTTCTGTAAATATACAATGTTTAGTAGCCATTTATATTGTTGAGATTGTTTGTCATCCGCAGTCTTAAATGGGTTCTTTTCGTACATCTTTGAGACGAAAACACTACAACAAAATTGGCAACTCCATTGGTTTTTTACTTCAGATCCAGAAACTTGGGTGACCTTTAGTTTTCAGGTTAGGGTTTCTTATTTGTTCAGACTCTTAATGTTATTTACTAGCTTTCTAGCTGTAGATATGTCAAATTTCTACCTTTTGCAAGTTTTTTAGTCTTTTTCGCAGGTAACAGGAACGAGCTGCGAAAAATATGGTAATTTTTTCTAATATTTTATGACCAAGAATCAAGGAGTAGAAATCACACTTTTTAGCCCAAAAATTACAATCTCAAGTCTAGAGTGCACCTTTCACCCCAAAAACTGTGATCCCCCACTAAAAATAGGTTAGTACCTGCGATTTTAGGGTTTCCAGGTTTTTATCAGATTTGTTTCTTGGTTTTGTTGAGAGCTATGCGTTGGGTTGTTCGACCTCTGTCTCATCCTACTTAGGCCTTGATCTACTCTAATTTACTTGCCAAAGTGGAATTTATCCCCTTAGGGCTTCTAGTATGCATCCACCTTTATAGGAGGAGTTTAGCTGAGTAAGAAGTCTACGTTTCTCCAGCACTTACAGCCATATTTTCTAGATCTATACCCTTTTCTTTCAGATCTCCAAAGATGGGTTCTTTCCATCCATGGTTTCCTATTAAACCTTGTTTGGTCATTCACCTTAGGGTCCCATCGGTTTCCCTAGGATTTACACCCATCTCTCTATCATTTTGTAGCGATCTTCCTCTCTAGTTTTTTGTTGTTGTTGCACCACTTTCCAGTAGCCTAGTGTCATTTCATCCCAGTCACACCGACACTTAGAACCCTTGAAATTTTTAGTGTGTTTTCAGTCGATTTCGCCACCAACCAGCACAATGTTTTCAAATTCAGTTTGGGTGGGGTTTAGTTAATGGTTTTGTTGTTCATTTGCTGTTGTTAATTTTAGTTTATTTTCAACAACCTTTTTTATTTTTTACAAACACGGTCTAGGCTTAATCAAAAAATACACTTGGACACACAAGCACACCTTAAGTGAAGGGCGGTTGGTTTACACCCCCAAGCCAAGACTAAACATAATAAATTTATCTCCCCTCATCGAGACAAAGTCATATTGTTGATCTCCCTTCACCATTTTCATGTCACGTGTGTCCTACCACCATTGCACCACCAAGGAATCTGTCGCAGAGACTCTTACAGCTTCATCCCCATTTCCCACTTGGGCATATTACTCCTCCCCACTCGATTTGAGTTCACAGCCCTCTGATTCCCCATACTGACTCTTCTACTAGTTCATCTGATTCGGAGCCTCCTTCACCACATATTTTCACCATGTTTGGACCCACAGCTTGTGTAGCAACCCAACCTGATGTTGGCTCTAGTTCTACCCTAGTGATCACATCTAGAAGAGCAATCTCATGAACTGTCAAAAAACTCCCATACTCCCTTTTATGGTTGGGTTAAGTCTCCTAGGTTTTATCCAATTGATAAACAACCCAATACACCATGATGCTAGTAGGCATACTATGCTGACTAAGCTTCCCTTAGATATCCCAAAGTTTGAGGGTAATTCTGGAGAGGATCCTACCGATCATGGTCGCTCCTTCCACATGTGGTGTTCATCCAACTCCATTATCGATGACTTCAGTCGTTTTCGGCTATTCCAATGCACGCTAACTGGAGGCGCTACAAAATGGTATGTAGAATAGCCCACCACATTTCATTCCATTTTCATGACACTTGCTAAATTTTTCCTCTCATCTTTCTAGCTACCTCTCTGATACGACACTGGTAAAAAGATATTGACCGTTCAATCAATATTCTGCCAGTCGCCTTTCTGACCATGTTCAAGAGTGGCATAGAAGGAGGAGCACATGTCGTGCCCCGCAGTTCAAAGACCATTTCTATATAGATTGGTTTCTCAGGAGCCTTTTAGCACCCATTGGAAAAGATGTAGCATCCCATTTTCCTCAGACTGAGGAAGAAGCTCTCCAAACCACCCTGAGATATGACCTGATTTATGCGCAATCCAGTTCTGTCTATAACGTCATTCGAAACCTTCCCTGTCCTAGAGGTTTCAATGCACCGAGGGAATCTCACGTTGCCGATGGTATCGTTGTTACCCTTTCACATCCTTCCCCATATACTCAACAAAGTTATGGCCATCCATAGGGGGGCACCAGTTCCTCGAACACTTATGCACCTCCTACTAGAAACATGTTTTCAGGGCCCCAACCTATCTACCAAAAAATTGTTCCTCCTTATGAATAGTCTAGCACTCTAGCCCCTCAAGCATTAACACCGCAACCTCCCATGCATCCTCATCCCCCAAGGCTACTGCCCCCTTAGCGTCAGGTGTTTGCATAGAAAAGTTCAACCAATCCCCCAAATTTGAAGAAAAATAATAAGGGGAAGGGTAACAATGGTAACAAGGGTAACTAGCGTAATCAAGGTAATCAACCTAGTAAATCTTAGGGGAACCAGCCTAACACCGACAACCAGCAATAGGGAAGCCAACCCAAGCAAAACAAGGCTATTCATATGAACACACCTTGTGCATGTTATGGTATACATGGCCATTATGCACATGAGTGTCCTATCATACCCAAGATGATCCAAATGTGGGAAGCTCAGGCAGCTTCTAGAGGCCAACAATTGCCTCAGAATCTTGCACCATCTCAACCGATAGAGCTTACAAATCCTTTCCCTAAACAAGGATTTGTTTCTTCTCAACCACACCCAGGTCAAGTAGCCCACCCTCCCCAAACTTTTGGTCCTGGTGACTACTAGATCCTCATGATGAGCTATGATGAAGCTAATTCCTACGATATCAACCTGCAAACTCGATCGTGTTAATATAATAAGCCATCAACTTCGTCTGCCACTGATTCCAAACCCAAAGCTTCTACTGAGCCTCTTATGACGTCAAATGTTCCATTACAGATCTGTCAACCTAAATCTGAGGCAATTCTGAAGATCCCAAAGGGACCATTACGCCATAAAACGACTTCAAACCGAGTTGCCCATACATACAGTATAATAGATGACTTGGTGCAATCACCTGTCGCCATGTCGACACTGGATGTACTCCAGTCATGACCATCTCAAAAGATACTTCTAATAATGTCTTTGGGCATAGTAGATCCTTTTGATGATCATTTGATTGTCTTCCCAGTTGATACATCAGAACATCCTCCATTGCCTTGCTCCATTTCTTTCTAGGTACTAGTCTAAGTCCGTAATGTCATCATCTCCCGATGCATTATTGATGATGGTGCATCCACCTATGTGATGCCTGCTACCATTTGGAAAAAACTTTATTCACCTAAGTTGTCTCCCTCCACCATCACTTTGCATGCTTGGGACAGACACTCCTCCTAGCCTCTTAGCATGTACCGCAACTATCCAGTGACCCTTGCGGGCAAGACTGTCCATGTAGATATTGAGGTTATTAATTCCTTTTTAGATTACAACATTCTCTTGGGTCATAGTTACACATATGCCATGTCAGCTATCGCATCTACGGTTTTCCACAAGATGTGCTTCCCCCATGAAGGGAAGATCGTTACCATAGATCAGTTGACTTACTATGAGCTAGCATCTCTGACGTCCCCCGAGTCCATTATCCCATCAGTGTTAGATAAGAAGTCTTCAACTCCTCTCACTAGTGTTTCACCGAGAGTCTACAAAGATTATTCATTGTTGGGTTCTTTCCCTCGTCCTCCCCTATCATCTTAGAGCCTAAATCTTTCAGCGTCACGGGGTGTCCTCAAGTAGTATGGTAGATTCGATCCACAATGAGCTCCTCCACATCATGTAGTTACCATCCCAGCCGAGCCATCCGGATCCACCCCCTAGGGCCTCCTCCATTTGTGGGTGCCTCTCCTATCTTCCCCCAGGAATTGTTCCTCCAGGTCTCAACCATCGAGGAGTTTTTCTACTGGGACATTACCTTGCAAGCTAGATACCTTTCTTATTTCCGCCTCCCGCAATATTTTATATCTCTGTCATGGCTTCATTGGTCCTTACTAACATGAATTTAGGGATCCCCGTATGGTACATTTATCCCCTTATGAGCATTTTTCCTGTTAGCTAAGACCTTATCGTGCTCTAACCTTGGTTCAACTGGTCCCTATGGCCCCTACCACACTTTATTTCCATCACAACCTCTAGAGAAACCCACTCCTATTGTGAAAGCATCTAGACGAGGGGGAAAAGCTAAGAGGAAAGAACCTAAGGACAAGCCTCCCCAACCTACTCCAGTCCCCAAGCCCCCAAATGCGTCAACTCTGTGTGCTGTGTATAAAGTTGTGGGGCGTGCGACCAATAATTTTCCTGAGCTTCCTCAGCTCAAACCTTTGGTTCATGAAACATTCCCTGAGTCAAGTATCCCTAAAGTCCATCTTAACTTATTAGTTTCACCCAAGAAAATTAGAACGTTATGCAAAAATCACCCTTGTGCCCTATGTGATCATCATGGTGACTACTCACATTGTTGCCCTCATCTCAATGAATTTTGTGATTTCCTTAAGGCACTTCGTGAATACAAGACCACTCATAATGGATCACCTTCTCCTCTTCCTGTGGATTTTTGCACCAATAGTAAACTAGAGTAGGGTGAATCTGGTCCCACCATCATGATCCCTTCCCCAGATGTCGAAATGACGGACACCATGGGCCATATCATTTGCCTATCGTCATCCTTGAGTTCTTCATAGGAAATCCTTTTTGAGGTTTCTGAGCACGCTTATATTCAACCTCTTTTAATAGAACCCTAGGTCTCAACATACATAGATTCTTCATCTACTATCTCGTCATATACCATTCCATATGTTGTGTATGTGAACCTTCTTTCTCAGGTTGATGCACTAGGTACTACGCCGTATGATGTAGTCAATATTCCTCTCGTCCATTTATCTTCCATTTTGATGAGGACATCATGGAAGCTATGTCTACGGATAATTACCCTTGCACTTAGGCAAGGGGGAATATTTTTTGGAGGATTCTAAAGGCCATTTCCTTCCTAATAATCCCAATGGAATCTACCTAAACAAATTATTTTCATAGCTTATCTCTTTGATTTGCATGTCTTTATTTCTGTCATGAAGTTAGGTAGGATGCATCATCTCATCTGTCATCTTTTGCACCTTTTATATGGATCCATCATCCACACCATATATTGGTCATGTTGATTGTGCAGGTCGCTTCTCTAGGAATATAGCCTTCACAGCCTAGGCCATTTTTACCCCCTTCCATACATTAGTCCTTTCAAACAACGTGTGACGTGTGCACTGGATCTGCCACCAATAACTAGGCCGAATATGATGTAGTGATAGGTTTGTTATTCAGTTCCCTTTCTCATCGCATCCTTCATCTTCATGTTCGTTTATATTCCTTGCTACTTTTCATGTAATTGAATGGGGTGTATCATGTGCATAACCAAGTCATATTTAGAAAATATCTACATGTTAAGCTATTGGTACGTGAATTTGAACCCATTACTTTTAGTTAAGTTCCTAGAGCCCAAAATAACTATGTAGATACCATTGCAAATAACATTCTAGATTGGCGTTTATCACATGTATACCACACGAGACAACCATAAACAAAACACCTGGCGAACCATCATCGTCATATAGAAATGCATAATCATATTATGTATCATATAAGTGTTTAGAGCCCATAGCTCTAAATACATCCGACATGCCCATAAGATGTTACAAAAATCAAAATCAAAGGGATCCACATGTCCACATATCTAGTCACTATCTGAAGGATCACACACCAAAGGCTCTGCCCCACCTGCACGTAGATCATGTACTGCATGACCAACCATCACCACACGCTGCATGATACCTCGCTACTCTAAGGGAAGGTCGTTACAATCATATATGTATCAATTGTCTAGCTCATGCCATCCACGCTCAGAAACTCTAGTCAAGAGTACCCCACAACTACAGTGTAGATAAATGAGTAGAACACTATCGTTTGGACCCTGACAGGATGATGATGTTTCCCAATATGCGGCCACAGGCGCTGCAACTTGTCCTACATTTCTTATCAGTTTTACCGGTGCTATGTCTGCATACAACATATTTTACACTTAGTACCATATACATGTGATAAAAATATGAAATGCACCATAAAATAGCAACTTAAAAATTACCGTTTCGTCGCCATGCTTGCCTGAGCGAAAGTGTTAAGTCAAGAACTCCCTGATAGTTCATCCCGCTGTAAGGATAATCGTCAATCTGGAGGGGCATCTGATCCCAATGTGCAAAAAATATGGGTTGGAACACCCGTCGGACTGCCCATCCCCCTCTCCGTAGTAGCTGCCCCCAGTGGCAGATCTTGAGCTCCTGTGGGCAGCCATATCAGATCTATACATGAGGAAGGATGGTGGGTATCTTCTCAAAGAAGAATGCGCATAGTACTGTAACAAACACATAGTCATGGCTCACCTACATAGACTTAACTATCGTTTCACTGATGATATCATCATCTCGGCCCACCCATAGTAGGTCGTAGCCAAAACACTCTCAACCAGCATCATCTACCCACTAGTACTGTGGTGGAATGCATGGCTACCCAAGACGTAACACAGTTGTGGAAACAACCTGTGTCTCTAGCCGATCTAAATCACCAATTTGGATAGTCGTGCCCTTCACATGCACATCGTGTGGACAATGGCACTCCAAAAACTTTCTAATGTTCCTCCCACAAGGAAACACCTGATGGATATCCCCCACCACTCTGAGGGGAGGGACTCCAGTGAAGAAATAAATATCCTATAATGTGAGCTCAATATTGTGCCCTTGCATGACAAATACCTCATGGTCTAGATCCCAATAGCTCACAATTCTCAATAGCAAGGGCTCACCTTCCCTCATCAATGGGTTCTCTACCAACCTGAGAACCCCATAGCGAGCCAATGCCCCTCGAACCCCCTGATCCATACGAATCTTGGATCAGAGGGTATACAAGTCTCACTCACACTAGTTTATTTTTAGCTCTGCCATGCCTGCAAAACACCACATGTCTTGTCAGTTGAGAGAAGAAAACACTGGTCTACACTAATCAACCTACAACCCCCACCAAGCGAGAAAACTATTAGCTCTGCTATGCAATGCTAACTTTCTAAGGTCATGGAGGACTTCTGGTCTGTGTGATGGTGTCTTCAAAGGGGCCCTTGATGGGTTATTTTCCCTTTTCCTTCTATCCTGCTTTCTCTCTGCCACCTCCATTCCTCTATTTTCTTCTAAAGATGACAGATTAACCCCTTTAGCCTTATCCCCAAGCACAAATCCCGAACCCACCATAGAACCTCACCCATATGACCTCGCGCGCTCATAAACCCGTCACTGCATCCCCATTGTTGATCAATCCCCACCAATCCAACGGCTCTCATCAAGCCCGATAAAGTGACACGCTCGATCATTTTCCGCTATCAGATCATCTTCGCCAAGATCCGACGGCCTTTCCTTTCATTGCGCCGTCAATGTGATCAAATGTTAGCGCATGATGAATGGAATTATGTGACCACAGGAATTTACTTCTTAACACCCAAAAGTGGTGCGATGAATACCATTACCACCCATCCAATTCACTCGTTAAATGCCCGTGCAGCTTTAGCACCCGATGACCGTTCGATCTATCCACCGAAGGTCTAACGGCTCCAACTCACCCTACTCTCACCTCAGCCGATAGCTTCTGCCAAGCCATCTTCGTTATCCATTTCCTCAATCTGACGGCCATTCTTCCCATTCACCCACATCATCTCTTTGCCCATGCATTCCACGTCCTTAACCACTCTATTGCCCGAAGAAGGAGATGACCAGCTCTGCGAGTACTAATAGTAGTCATTCCCCAACAACCATATTTAATAGAAAGCATGGCCAAAATAGAAAAGGATGCAACATGACCCTATAACTGCATTTATCAATGATGGACTTCACTGATACGAGCGCTCCAATAGCCAAAAAGGACAACACAACACCTGAACCAATTGGATTCACCCACTGAAGCAAGCAAACACGTTCAGAGACTCCATCAAGTAGTTAAATGTGGTTGGTCGTCAATTATGACCCCTCCATACCTAAATGGCCAAGTGCCTTTGTAATGTAAATCTATAAATACCTAGAAACAAGATGTGATCAGGGTTGGCATTTGATGCGAGGTTTAACTTCTAGAGACTGTAGATATTTTGTCACTTGCAGCCTCTCGTCTTCATTTTCAGCTAATACAAGCTTCTTTTGTTGTTATCTACTCACTTTCCATTTCCCTCTGTTCCAAGCTTCTGCGTGATTTGCTGTCTTCTTGATCTCTTGATGTTTAGCACTAGATAACCATGATCTTATCTCTGTGTTGAAATCTTGTATGGATCATTGAATAGGCTACCCATGTTTCTTTCTATGTAATGCAGGAGAGCTGTCATCCTATCTTTGCATTAGTAGATTAGATTTACAGGTTTCTTTACTAGTTGCAGCCAACCATCACATGGTCTTGTGCATCAGCTGGTGTGATTAGTATTCTCCATATTCACCTTATCTCTAAAACTATGAGCATTGGTGGTCTAAAGCCTTATAGTCTAGGGTTTTCACGCATGTCTGGAGTGAAACAAAGTAGAAGTGGTAATCTTCCTTGAACAAACCATCATTCCTTCCATCAATACCTGCAACAATAGTTGAATTTATATGTTACCAGGCATCTCTGAGCTACAACCTAGGAGAGTTTCTTAGAATCCTAACATAATTTGTGCCATTGTTGGGGAGATGAGATTGAAGCTCAGCTTCCTTGGGAGAATGACACAGATCAATCTTTGATGATAGACAAAATATGGACACATTTTTTGTTGTAATCATCTATCTATCGACTCTACTAGAGGTCGGACCTTTTGGCGACTCCACATCACAGTTCTGGCTCAGTTTGTGGGACACACTCGAAGAAATCCTCAGAAATCACCAGCTGACCCAGTGCCTAACCCTGATAAGGTTTTCAAGCAAAGCAAGGTATCATTAAAAGGAGCATTAGGATCAGGTAAGCCTAAACAATCTTGTGTATCTCTGCAAGAAAGGATTATAACTGAGTATGCACATGTTGAAAATATAGAGCCTAGCACTATCAGTGAAGAAATACTCTCAGAGATTTATAAAGCTCCTTGTTCAATAATTTCCCCTTTCGACCTCAATCCAAAGAAAACCTCCCCTATAGTCCATTGGTTTCCTTTGGCCCTCTCGTTCATTTCTCATCTCCTTACCTTCCAAACTGCTAGTACCCTTCCCTCTACCCCAGTCATGGTAGGTCCCCAAGCACCCACCAAAATGGAAAGAATCATAGCTGCTAGCTATGTACCCCTGGTCCTACCTATTACTTTGAATATCATGCCCATAGGATAATATCAGAAATACATGCCCAAGTTCACTGGTACAGAGGGAGTAATAGCCGAAGAACACCTTGAGTCTTTCTATAGTTATGCTGATAACCTAGATATCAGTGAGCATGATGTGTGGATGAGAGTATTTGTCCAAAGCCTTGATGGAGAGGCTAGAAAGCGGTTCAGAGAGCTGACCCATAGGTCTATAGCAGACATTGAAGCATTAGATGATGTGTTTTTAAAGCATTGGGGAGATAAGAAAGACCTGCTATACTACGATACTGAGTTTGGAAACTTGAAAAGGGAAAATGGGGAGTCATTGTCAGAATTTAATAAAAGATCCAATCATATGTATAGCAAGATACCAGTTGAGGTGAAGCCTACCCCCACCTTTGCAAAACTTACCTATGCCAAAGCTTTTGATTCTGATTTCTTCCTGCTATTAAGAGAGAGAAGATGTGCTTCCCTAGATGAAATGCAAGATGCAACATTGGAGGTGGAATCGAATATCATGGTTGCAGAGAAACTCAAAGGTCATACTGACAGAAGGAGGCAGAGAGGTGAGGCTTCCTCTTCTTCTTCATATTTAGAGCCCGAAATAGACAAAATGACTAAAATGATAGAGTCATTGGCCGCTGAAATATTCAAACTAAAGGTTGAACTAAGATCTGGGAAAGCAAGCCTTCCTAATACATTTGCTCCTTGAAATCCAAATCCATTCAGAATAGAAAATGAACAATTGCAAATCATTCATAGTGGCACAAAGATGCCAGTGAAGAACAAAGGGTTAAGACTCCTTTCCAGAATGTAGTCATGGAGGAGGAACAGTTTGATGAAAAGGATGAGATTCACTACATGGAAGACAAGGCCAATGTTGTATTTTTGACATTAGCTGCCTATGAAGAGTCATTACTCAGGGACTAGACCAGTCAACAGTGGGACAGAGAAGTTGTTCTACAGACTGAAGACTAGCAAAAATATAACTTGAGGTCAAGAATGAGTAATGTCAAAGAGAATCCTGCTCAAAGAGTTGTTGTCCCCACAAAATAGAAAATCAACAAATAAAAGAGACTCGCAATTGATCCCATCATCCTCAAAGCACCAGCTCAAGTGGTAAGAGGCCCTGACAAGTCCCCTTCCCCTTTCAGTTTTGAGTCAAAAGTCTAGAAGTTAAAAATATTTGTACCTTTGATAGAACTTGCAAAGAGTGAGGTCTTTAGAAAGCCTATCCTTGATGCCCTTGAGCTGAAAGCCACACAATCCTCTAATGACTATGTGAGTCTTCAAGATGATAAACCTGTAGTTGTACTTAGTCCAATGATTGAACATATTGATGACAATTCACCATCATTCTATGTCTCCTTGACCATTCATGACAAAATCCTCCACAACTTTTTGCTAGACATAGGTGCAAGTCATAATCTGATGCCCAGAGCTATCATGGAAGAGTTAGGCCTTGATATTACCAGATCTTGTCATGATTTATTCTCCTTTAATTCAAGGAAGGTGAAGTGTCTAGGGTTAATAAAAGACTTAGCCATCACCCTAACTCAGCCGCCCATGAAAAGCATGATGATGGATATTGTGGTAGCAGATGTCCCCCCTAAGTTTGGTATGCTACTTTCCAGAGGGTGGATTAAGAGGTTGGGTTGGACCTTGAAAAATGACTTATCTTATGCCACTGTCCCAGTTTTTGGAGGAGAAAGTAGAAGACTATACAGGGAATCTCAGCTGGCCTATATCGTCAACGATGAGAAGAATCCCATAGGGCCTCGGTGTAGCTCAAGAAATGAGTAGGCCAGGCCATGGAAGAAGAAGGGACATAGGCTTGGGAGATATTCTTTGATGGAGCTTGTTCAAAGGAAACTATGAGAGCATGAGTGGTGCTAGTATCTCCAAAACAATAAAGCACACATCTGTCTTTTAAACTGACTTTTCAGGTCACCAACAATATAGCAGAGTATGAGGCTCTCATATTGGGCTTAAATGATGCCAAACAAATGGGAATTAGATACATAAAGGTATTTGGGGATGCTAATCTCATCATTCAGTAGGTGAAAAAAAAATTCCAAGCAAGACACCCAAGGTTGAAAGCATACAGAGATGAGGTATGGAGACTCAAAGATGCTTTTGATATTTTTTGTATCTCATATATTCCTAGAGTAAAAAATCATCTTGTTGATTTCCATACTGTGTCTGCTAGCATGTTCATCCCTCCCATGCCCCCTCAATTGGTTTATGAAGTCTAGATAAAATATAGAACATCCTTGCCTGATAATTTCCAGCAATGGAAAGTCTTTGAGGATGATGATGAACTAAACAGGTTTCTGCAATTCATTAATGAATTCTTTGAAATGAAAATTGATCAAGAGAATGAAACCTTAGAGGAATGTCCCCAGCCCAAGCTAAAGAACAAAATTGGCCAAGACAACATTGTGCAATTGCCTAGCAATCATATACCTAAAGGGCTAGTGCCTCTAGAGAAGCTGTTTGATCAAAATGATGTGCCTCATAATATTTCCCAAAAAGAAGATCGGTTTGCAGTCCATAGACATAACATGGGGAGTCCAGATCATCCAAACTATATAAATCTGTCCACCCATCTGTCTGCTGCCCAAATTTCCAAGTACTGGACCCTGATGAAGTAGTTTGCTGATGCCTTTTCTTGGGAATACAGTGACCTCAAAACTTAGGACAAAAATATCATCCATCATAAGATCCCATTATAGAAATACACCATTCCTTTCAAATAGAAGTTGAGACCCATAAATCCTTTGCTCCTCCCTCTGATTGAAAAGGAAATCAAGAAGTTATTGGCTACCAAAATCATCATCCCTCTAAGATATTCAAGGTGGGTAGCCAACTTAGTAGTGGTGAGGAAGAAAAGTAGAGAAATTAGGTTGTGTGTTGATTTGAGGAACCTGAACAAATTCTCTAAGAAGGACAACTATCCCCTGCCAAATATGGAGCATTTTCTACAGAAAGTCTCAAGAGCCAAATTCATGCGTTTCCTGGATGGATTTTCAGGCTATAACCAAGTTGCTATACATCTAGATGACCAACAAAAGACTGCATTCACCACTCATTGGGGCACTTTTATGTACTCCAAGATGTCGTTTGGGCTGATGAATGCTGGAGCCACCTTTCAGGGAGCTATGGATATAGCATTTGTTGGAGACAAGGATAAGTTTGTCCTTGTCTACCTAGATGATATAATAATATACTCCAGTAGCCATCATGACCACTTGCAACATTTGAAGAAAGTATTTCTGGAGTGTTGAAGGTTTTGGATATCAGTGAATCCTAAAAGGTCACAGTTTGCTTTAGAAGAGGGAAAGCTCCTTGGACACATTGTTTCTATTGCAGGTGTCAAAATTGATCCAAAAATAGTAAAAGCAATACAGACCTTGTCTGTCCCAAGATGAAAAAAGGACATCCAATCCTTTCTAGGAAAAATAAAATTCTAAGAATATTTATTCCTAATTTTGCAGAATTGGTAAAACACATCACCTCCATGATGAAAAAGAAACTAGAAATAAAATGGACTGATGCAGCAAAAAGATCTTTTGAAGCCATCAAAAGAGCTATTATGGAAGCTCCCACCTTGATCAACCTAGACTATAGAAAGGAGTTCCATATCTTCTCCTTTGCTTCTGATGACACCCTTGCAGTAGTCTTATTGCAGAAATATGACGAGGGTTCAGAGTATCCAGTGGCATTTTTCAGAAAAACCTTAAGGGATGTTGAACTAAGGGTATGATATTATATAAAAGTAGGCTTATGCTCTTATCAAATCCATAAAAAATTTCAGAATATACATTCTACACTCCAAGGTAATTGCATATGTGCCCTATGCTTCAGTAAAGGACTTCCTAACACAGCTATATGTTGATGGAAGAAGGGCTAAATGGATTGCAAATCTTATTGAATTCAACATAGAATTGAAGCCCATCAAGCTTGTCAAAGGTCAGGGCTTTGCTCAGCTGATGGTTGAAGAAAATTACAAAATGCTTGACATAAACTACATCGGTACAAATTCAGAGGATGGATGGATAGAAGAAGCAACAGTAGGGAAAAACCAGTCATTATCAGATAATCTAGCTTCTTGTGAATGGTGTTCTACAATAGCTCAATTTTTTATGAAGCTACAAGTTCCTCCATACCTTAGTTCAAGCCAAGCTAGAACTATTAAGCTTAGAGCAGCCAAGTATTACATTCATGAAAAATTTTTGTATTGGAGGGACCCCCCTGGAATCCTTTTAAGATGTCTGGACAAAGAACAATCTGTCAAGGTCATGCATTAGTTTCATTCCAGCATATGTGGAGGCAATCACTATTGGAAAACCACAACCCACAAGATCCTCAAAGCTGGGTATTATTGGCCCACTTTTTTTTCTGATGTCTTTTCGTTTGTAAAATCTTGTGAGAAGTGCCAGAGGATTGAAGGAAAACAACAGTTGAATTCCTTGCCCTTGAAGCCAATATATGCCAGTGGCCCTTTCCGGCAGTGGGGTTTGGATTTCATAGGGGAAATTAATCCACATTCCAGTGGCCAACATAGATGAATCTTAGTAGCCACTGACTACTTCACTAAATCGATTGAGGCCATCCCTACTAGGAAAGCTCGTCACCATGTGGTCATGAAGTTCTTAACAAAAACCACTTTTACCAGGTTTGGTTGTCCACACAAATTAGTTACAGACAATGTAGTAGCCTTCAGGGGAAAATAGTTGGTGGACATGTGTGACTCAATGGGCATTAAGCTAGTGCATTCCACCTCATATTACCCTCAGAGTAATGGTCTAGTAGAATCATCCAATAAGAGCCTGATAAGGATAATCAAAAAGTTGTTGGAAGACAACAACAGGAATTGGGATTCCAAACTGAAGTATGCATTGTGGGCTGACAGGGTCACCACCAAGAAATTCATAGGGAATTCTCCTTTCAAGCTGGTATATGGCACTGAGGATGTATTCGCAATACAGTTAACCCTCCATGTGGTAAAATTCTTGCAGGAAGAACAGAATGAGGAAAATGACACGACAAAGAGGATTAGTGACCTGGCTGAAGATCATGAAATCAGAGATCAATTGATTGAAAGATTTGCAGCTCAGCAGAGGAGAATCAAGGAAGCCTTTGACAGAAAGGCAAAGATAGATAGTTTTCAAGTTGGAGACTTGGTCCTTAAATGGGATGCACTGAAGGAAAAGAAAGGCAATCATGGGAAGTTAGATGCTCTCTGGACTGCACCTTGTCATTGATCAGATCCAGGGGAACAACACTTTCATGCTACACAGTATGGAAGGAGAAACAATATTTGATGGCCCAGTCAATGGGCAGTTTTTGAAGATTTATGTTGTTTAAGGCCCTTAGGCCTTATTTTACAAGTTTTAGTGTAGACTTAATTAGACTCCATGCCTAATGGAACACTAGGAAGTATTGATGATCTTGGTTTTTTTATGTGAAAGGCATTGGTCTACGGTTCTTGAAACCTCACAGGGAGGATTTCTTCCCCAGAGGGAGCCAGTGTTAGCTCTACTATGCAGCTTTGACCTTCTAAGATCATGGAGGAGTTTCGTTCTATGTGATGGTGTCTTCAAAGGGACCCCCCATGGGTTATTTTCCCTTTTACTTCTATCCTGCTTTCTCTCTGCCACCTTCATTCCTCTATTTTTCTTATAAACCTGACATATCAACCCTTTTGGCCTTAGCTCCAAGTGCAAAGCCCAAACCCACCATAGAACCTCAACCATATGACGTCGTGCGCTCATAAACCCCTCACTGAATCCCCTCCATTGATCAGTCCCCACCAATCCAACGGCTTTCATCGAGCCCGATAAAGTGACCCACTCAATAATTTCCCACCATTAGATCATCTCTGCCAAGATCTGACGGCCTCCGCTTTCATCGCGGTGGCAATGTGATCTAACGTTAGCGTATGATGAGAGTGGTTTTTCTCTCTCATCCATTACTACGTGTCGACCGTCGAATGGAATCATGCAACCCCAAGAATTTACCACTTAAAGCCTGAAAGCGGTGCAATGAATACCATTACCGCTTGTCCAATCCACCCGTTAAACGCCCGTGTAGCTTCAACGCCCGATGATCGTTCGATTTGTCCGCCGAATATCTAACGGCTCCAACTCACGCCGCTCTCGCCTCGGCCGATAGCTTCCACCGAGCCATCACCATCGTCTATTTCCTCGATCCAACGACCATTCTTCCCGTTCACCCACATCTTCCATTTTCCCATGCATTCAACGTCCTTGACCACTCTGTTGCCCGAAGAAGGAGATGACCAACTCTGCCAGTACTAGTCGCAGTCATTCCCTAACAACCATATTTAACAAAAAGCATGGCCAAAATGGAAAGGGACGTAGTATGACCTTGTAATTGCATTTATCAGTCATGGAATTCATTGATACGAGCACTCCAACATCCAAAAAGGACATCACAACACCTAAACAGATCAGATTCACCCATTGAAGCAAGCAAACACATTTAGAGACTCCATCAGGCAATTGAATGTGGTTGGTGGTCAATTATTACCCCTCCATACCTAAATGGCCAAGTGCCTTTTAATGTAAATCTATAAATACCTAGAAACAAGATGTAATTAGGGTTTGCATTTGATGTAAGGTTCAACTTCTGGAGACTGTAGATATTTTTTCACTTGCAGCATCTCGTCTTCATTTTCAGCTAATACAATCTTCTTTTGTTGTTAACTGCTCACTTTCCATTTCCCTCTGTTCCAGGCATGTGCCTAATTTGTTGTGTTCTTGATCTCTTGATGTTTAGCACTAGATAACTATCATCTTATCTCTGTGTTAACATCTTGTATGCATCATTGAATAGGTTTCCCAAGTTTCTTTCTATCTAATGCAGTAGAGCTATCATCCTATCTTTGCATTAGTAGATTAGATTTACAGGTTTCTTTAGTAGTTGCAACCGGCCATCACATGGTATTGTGCATCTGCTGGTGTGATTAGTATTCTCCATATTCACCTTATCTCTAAAACTATGAGCATTGGTGGTCTAAATCCTTGTATTCTGGGGGTGTTCATGCATGTCTAGAGTGAAAGAAAGTAGAAGTGGTTATCTGGCTTGAACAAACCATTCCTTCCATCAAAACCCGCAACAATAGTTGAATTTATATGTTATCAGGCATCTCCAAGCTACAACCTAGGAGAGTTTCTTCGAATCCTAACCCAAACCACCCCTATTTTCAGCCCCAAATCGCAGTTTTATGCCCAGAAAGTGTGAGCTCCCAGGTTTGACCTATTTCTTGTGATCCAAATTGCACTTCTAGGCACAAAAGGTGTGATTAGACTATGAAGAGGACCAAGGGTCTCCTAGGGAGCTGCCAAGAGCCAAAAATCATGAAATAAATAACTGAAATTGAAGAGATGAGTAAGGCCACCTACGTGAAAGTCGCTGATCCTAATTCTAATTGCAATATTTCCACAATGATCTCCACAAGATCTAGGGCCTTTTCCTCCTCTCCAAATTTACCACAACTCACTTAAGAAATGAATTCCAATTGGAGGGAAAATTTCCTTTCAAATGGTAGCTCAACTTGACGAACCATCAACATCATTGGAAATATCACATCAAGTACTATAATGAGTCTTTCTTAGTTTTGGATGATTTGAAACTTCACTAGGAAGACATTTTTCCAAGAAGGGTCACTTCGTCGCATCTCAAAATCGGAAGTCTTCATATGCGACGCTTGTAATTTGGGGACCACCTTCCCTTGGAACTTGTCATCTCACATGTCAATTTTCATCATGTGTAGCCATAAGTTACTCATTTTTTCATGGTCCCTACCGGGCCTATTATATGTGGTAGCGTCATCGAGTCACCCTTCTTCAAAGCATCTGCGATGAGTCACCCTTGCATCCATGGAGTTTGTTTCGTATCCCATTATACCATATCACAACATTCCATCCATATTTTGATACCATTCATCCCATCTTGCCCATTATGGCCTCCAGTCATACTGTCCGCATCCCATCTAGAGTTGAGTGAGTTGCTGCGAGGTCAACCATGCACTTCATGCTCTGACAAGGTAAGTCATCTATTTGTCCCTTAATCCCCTATTTTCCATTATACCTAGTGTGAGTCCATCAGTCACATTACTATTTTCCCACATACCTTAGTTGAGGATCCTCATTGCCTCACCTATTGTGGGCCTTATTCTGTCGACATCAGCTCATTTATTCCATAAGAATGACCTAGAGGGCGGTGCATCTAGGTTTTAGATATAATTCTTGTTCGGTACTTTGGATCGAGTAGAGGGACTCATTATTGCCCTTTGACTGGTTTTTTCATGCTCGTGACCCGTACACTCGATGGTCCAGTGATGTAGCAGATTGCACCAGTGGTTCCTAGGTGTGCGTGAGATGTTTGAGACCTCGTGAGCCCCCCAAATGCTTGGATGCATTCCTATTATGCTATAGCCTTACATGCAGTTCCACAAATATAATGGGTTCGGTTCCTACCAATCACAGTGTTCATAGCATGCACATCACCTTCATATGATCCATTTTCTTTTGTACATCCCTTCCTTATTCAACGGGGATCCTTCGGTTGTTCTACACTCCCTCCAACCCATTTTTTGAGGGAAGGGCCATTATATCTCATGTAATCAGTTCGTGTTATATTCAATCCTGGCTCATATTTTTCTAGGTGCATTATATATATGGGACACATTGTATTATTTTTTGACTCAGTTATGCCAACATGTCATCTACCATTCAACATGTACTTCATTGCAAAGTTTGATGTTTCTCAGCACACCATTATTTTTGTACTAAGTTATCTCGATGGGTATATGTATGCCTCCCCTGCCTCATTGAGGTCCGATACCACAACCTAAAGGGCGACTTGCATTGGTCTTGCCCCCTCTATCCCTATCCTCCTGCTTCAGTTGTATTGGTCTCTCTCTCTCTCACTCCACTTTGTTGTGTAGTGATTGTGTCTTTACAACACAGTTCGGTCATATGTTTTCCTCCTAACACTCATACGTTGGGGGAAAATCTGTTATCACCAAAATATTGATCATCTAGCCTAATTTACTAGATGGATTGAACTACACCATATAAAGCAAATTTTACAGTAGCAAAATTTCTTTCACTGTGAAAAATTACTTAATAAACCACCTTTGTTCAGTAATTTATAATTAAACTCATGCAGAATAATTAAATAAATCACTATTTATTTGATTTTCTTCTAGGAATAATTAATTAAACCATTATTCAATTATTATTCCTTGTCATACTTGACCCAATTATGAAAAATCAATATATAAATTATTAATTATCTTATTTTTCTCTTGGAATAATTAAATATTATTCCTTGTCAAATTTGAAAAATCCCTTGGGAATAATTAAATAAATCATTATCTCTTTATTATTCCTTAACCAACTTGTTGAGATGATAAACAAATAATTTATTTATTTATTATTTCTAAATAAAAGTTTAAATATTTTTTCCCTCCTAACCAAATACAATAAAATATTCCAAGTGGTTATTCCAAGAATGTGGTTGATAATATTTTATTATTGCTCATTATTCGAGGATAACTCAATATTTTGTTATAAATAGAAGGGTTTTCCATTCATTATTCACTTTTGACTATTTTAATTGTTGCATTCACTACTGTAACTCTGATTATTTTCATTAATGCACTCCATTTCTCTTCCATTTGAGTTCCCATTAAGGTCAAACAATTTATGTGTTGGGTTTTCACATTATAGAGGAGAAAGACTCTCAAGAAGATAAAGATGTTTGAGGATAGCCAAGAACCCATCCCATAGAGCGGGACAGGTAACATTTATTTGTTCCCTTCACGGGTGTTATAATAAAATCTATTCTTTGTATATATAGTTTCCATTGGATTATTTGAGTTATTACTATTTCTTTTTGTTGTTTAACTATGATTGTGGCATGGATTAGGACTTTTGCAAGTTTTGTTTCTATCATTTATTGCAGATCTACAATTTTTAGCAGCCATTTATATTATTGATACTGTTTGTCATCCACAGTCTTAAGTGGGTTATTTTCGTACATCTTTGAAAAGAAAACACTACAAGAGAAAGAATTCTAGAAAATGTGTGGAGTAAGGACCCTTGAAACCCTCAGTCTTTGGAAAATAAATGTGGCCTCCAAGTGATCAATCTCCAAATTTGGCTATGGGTTCAACCTCAATCCTAGGATGAGCTTGATTAAACAATTTATATTCTTCCTTGAGATCAAGTTTAGAAACTCGACCTTCCAACCTTTGCAATTTGACCTCATTTAGCTCCAATGAAATCAATCCACAATTTTTTAAGGAGACATTATAGATCTATGAGCAAGTTAAAAATGGCATCGAAAGGCAGGGTCTCCTCCTTAGATTTAAATAATCCGACCTCTTTCCAATATAGATTACAAAAATATATTCATACCATTGATCTTGAAATGAAACATATATAATCCAATATGATACTTGTACTCAGAATTTAGCCTTTGAACCCTTGGTGTTTGACCCAGTAGAAGGAAATGAACTCTTCTGTTGGATTTATATAGACCTGTACTCAAATTATAGTTAATATGGTAGTACTTCCTACAACAAATCTCACAGCCTTGCAATACAATTAAAAAGAGACCCTCAAATCTGATAGGGGTTCAATCTTGACCCCGTAAACTTGAATGGACAAATGTGGTAAAGCAAACCGAGGTCCACTCTAAAAATTTGGCAAATTAATGTTTTCTCTTTTGTTTGCAAGAAAATAATAACTCTCAAAATAATGCAGAAAATTCTCATTCCAATCAACCGAAAAATGGAACCAACTAGGATGATACGAAATACCATCAAAGATAGAAATGTTGGCTAGGGTGAGCATAAATTCCACCAAAGTTCCCTGCATGAAACCTCCAAATAACCCTAAAAATAATTTAGAATTTTCCAATAAAACCCTCAAGTTGTTGGGATGCACAGCTTTGATACCACTGTAATTTCCCAATCATCAATATTTTAATCAATTATGGTACATTGTAGGCATTCTAATAAAATTCTTGCAGTAAAAACACCGAACACAATAAAGATATGAGAATGCAGTATCTTATTTATATAAATAAATATAAACAAAATTACATGCCCACAAAAGCACTATTAAAGCTCATGCCTTGGCATGTATGGCTTCCCATCAATAGATAAATTAAAGACGCTGAAGCACAATGTTGGATCCTCGATGCATCGACCAGAGAAATTACTCCCATGGGGTTTTTGTCATTGGGATCAACTAGAACTTCCCTTGACAAGCTCTCAACAAAAGAAAAATAGATAAATAACTCTCGATGATTACGTTATTAGTCTCCTATCCCCTTTATATGCTTCATTGAATCTCTAGAGACTTTATTTTATTGTTTTCACTTGAAAAATGAAGGAAAATAGCATGGGTCAATGCCATGGGCAACTACCATGGTAAATACCATGGGTAGATTCTGTCCACTTTAACCATATCCACAAGAAAAAGAATATTACAAATCAATCGTTTCTTATTTAGTCTAAGAAGTATATGTTTAGGAATTCCCCAAGATCCACAAAGGTAGAAACTTAATAGAAATTACTCATCAACATCACAAAGTATCTTATTTTTATTGAGAATATTGAGCACATGGAAAGATGCTTGTTAAAGTGGATGTTAGAGAAATCCCTAATGCATTGGCCTAACAATAACAAGAATTGTGTTACCTTTTGGGTAATTTTCTTAAGAATCCTAACTATGTCTTAAATATGTAGCTCAGGGCATTAAATTTAAATGATATTCCTTATTGATTTTGGGATTGGGATGAGAGAGAGATAGGAGATATTGTCTATTCTAAAAATAAACATCTTTTCACTTGTATGTTTTCAATACATAATGTCCCTTTCTCATAAATTAAATGGACAACCTTCTTTCCTTAATTCTTCATGAGAAACCATCCTTCCAAGAGGCAATAAAGCCATTTCTAGAAAAGTAAGGCCACCTACTAAGTCATATATTTGAAATCTAATGACTCTGCTACGAGCCCACCAAGATTTAGTACCTCTTACTCTTCTCTAAATTCTTCAACAAATCAATGTACAAATGAATTGGAATTGGGGGAAAGAAGCCCTTTTATAGGAAAAACTCTAGTTTTTTCTAGCCATTAGGAGTAAATGGTAGCTGAGTTTGACAAACTGTTGGAATTCTCTCACCAATCTCTACAATGGGTCTCCACATTTCTCATAATTTGAAACTTCTCCACAAAGCCATTTTTTCCATGAGGTCTCACTTTGGTGCATTAAATCAAATCTCTTAATATGAGTCACATGTACTCATGTACCACTTTTCCTTTGAACTTTTAGAATTATGAGTCAAGTTCTGTCAAGAGGAATCACTATTTACTCGTTCTATTATGGCGTGCTGTGGGCCTTTCCCCTGTGGAAGCATCATATAGCCACCTTTCTTCAAAGCATTAGAGATGATTCACCCCTACATCTATGGAGTCCTTTGAAAGTCCCATTGAGTCCTGTTACAATATATTATCCATCTATGTGTCACATTCATCCCATTTTTCTTATATTTAACCTCCATCTATCCTCATGTGCCTTTGAAAATCCTTCGTCTGAGTAATTGACCATCCCTTATGGAATTGTGTCAGTCAGTATGAGGTCAACCATGCATGTTATGCTCTGACAAGCTAAATCATAACTCCACGAGTCCCCATGTCTTCCAATTATCATCCCCGGTGTTAGTCGTTATTAGCCATAATGCTATGATCCTTGTGCCTTTATTGATGATTCATAATTGAGTAAACTCTGGTGGGATCCCTTTTGGTAACATCAACACATTTATTCCAGGAGAGTAGTCTAGAGGATGGTGTACCTTTGTTTCATCTTTCAATCTTTTTTGGTGCCTCTAATCAAGCAAGGTGAGTCATTATTTCCCTTTTACTTGGTTTTTTCTCGCATGCTCAAATTCAATTCATTAGCGCATGATCAAGAAACATACACTTTGTGGTTCAATGGTCTAGCAGTTTTTCCTAGATTTTTTGAGGTGTGTCTAAGATGTTATAGACCTCATCATGGGATGTCCCTTCAGGTATCCCCTCACATACCTAGATGTCAGAAAATTATGATCTAGCCTCAAAATAAGTTATTTTTATTTGAATGGCTTTGTTTTTGCTGATTGCATAACCCACAACATGAACCTCTATTTAAAATGGTCCATTGAGATATTTAAATACCTCCCCTATTCATCAAGGATTTTTTGGTTGTGATTTCCCTTCCCCCCTCCCCTTTCACCACACCAACGTGGGGGAATTATGTCTCATGTCCTCAAATGCACATACTTAATTGTATCAATCCTGGCCACTCTATTCGAGGAAATTATGTATATGGGGATTATTATCTCATCGTATCAGTTTTTGCCCCATTGATGCCAACATATCATGTATCATGTACTAAGCACCTCAAACCTAGATTGTTAGGCACACCATTATCATTTGTACTCATTTATCTTATAGGTACGGTATATCTCCCCTGCCTTATTGAGATCTTGTACTCATCAATAAAGGAAACTTTTATCTCACAAGTAGGTTTCACCCCCTCCAACTTCACCCCTTCCTATTACTTGAGTGATCTCTCTCTCTCCCTCTGACTTCCCTTCGGTGTTTTGCGAAAGTGAAGCTAGAACATATTTCCATCATACGATGTGCTCCTCAAACTCTTATGTTGGGCAACAATCTCTTATCACCGAAAAAATGATCACCTAGTCATGTATTACTAGGTTGATCAAAATGCACCATGTAGGATAGTTTTTTACATATTAAAAACTTCTTTTACCTTAGGAAATAATTTAGTGAACCAATTTCCTAAAGTATGTCGTTGCATTCTAGACTACTACATGGAGGGGAATTTTAAGACAATTTTTTAAAACAAAATAAATCTTTTGTCTTAAAATTTTCAATATGATGCGCTACTAAAAAAGGTAAAGGATTAGGGGTTCATCTTTATGCTATTGATAGTTTCTTCGGGAAGTAGAGTGATGGAGGTTGACAACAACTAATGGGATTTAGGGTGATGGAGGCTGAAAACAGAGGTGTGCATCGTGAGAGGAGTGATGGAGGCACTTTCGAAGAACGTTAATGGGTGGTAACATAGTTGGAGTACTTTTCAGGTTCTCCATCGATTGTGTTTTAATATGTGCTTTTTAACTGTTTTATTTATTTTGAATGCTTCTTATATAAATTGGTTGTTGTTATTAGCAAATTGTTGTTCAAGATTGGCAACATGGATTAGATTCACTTGAAGGATTGTTGAAAAATGTGGCAAGAAATTCTCAATTTGATTTTGCCTTGATTAAATTGAGAAAATTTGAATTTCCACATCAACAGACAACTTGGGTGCAATTAGCTTGTATGACACGGTTTGTGTCACCTATTTTACTCAATCAATTCAAGTTGGAGGAGTTAGAGTTCAGCTAAGCATGTGTGATTTCTAATTCGTAGCAGTAAAAGTCAGTTATCTCAAGTTTTTTTTAGTTAAACTAGGTCTGACTATATGAGGAACTAGTGGAAGGCTAGTTGTGAAGTGAGAGTGTAGTCAAATGCAATGATCATCTAGTTAACTGATCAATCATCCCAAAATTGCTAGTGCATGCAAACAATTTGAGTTCCCGAGCTATGGTAGAGATTCCAAGGCAGTGTAATATTAGTTGTAGACTGGTCTTCACCATACAGGTGTTGCATGCAGTCACATGATCAACTTTAGGAATTGTGCAATCCATTTTGGAAAAAACCTAAATAATAGGGGTCTAATTTCTCAAGGAATTGCATAAGGAAATAGGGGCTCAAGCAGAGGTAGAAATTGACAAAGTTTGGATTTGAGCTTCTTAGTGAGTATAGGGATAGGTTATTCACTTACGGGTTATGCACAGTTGAGTAAATCAATTGTAATACATCTATATTCATAAGATTGATGCAAGAAGGCATTGGAGTTATTAGAAGATTACTTTCCCCATGAAAAATATTGTGTGCGTGTATTTTATTTCTTATTGCATGTCTGAATTTTTTGTTCTAAATTGTGAATTAAGTTTTGTAGAGTAGTAGAGTAGGTCATGTCTTATGATTTTGAAAAAACTTCATGATGAGTTTCAAATCTGCACCATAATTTCTACAACGTATCATAGCAGGATTCGCATTAGGGCATGAATTTCAAATTTTTTTCTCAGGAGGTTTGGATTTGCTCTTCAGTGTAGCAAGATCTCTCAAGAACTGAAAATATGACCTTCAACGGGCTAAGGTTAGAGTATTCATTGGAAGGCAATTCTAATTTCGTTGACTGCAAGGATCGCATGGAGGAGGTATTTGATGACAATGGATTGCTAGAATACATCAAGAGAGATGTTACAAAACCAGCAGAATCTGATGCCCAAAACCTTGCTCAGTCGAAGAAAGTTGTAGGCTAGGTGTGGATAATAACATTGGAGGGAGTACGAGACCACGCTCTCAACAATCTCCATGGGAAAGAAAATCCTTATGGAATGTGGTAGGCACTCACAAATCTATTCTATAATAGTAGTGACCACAAAAAGTTGGTGCTCAAGGATAGAATTTGAAATATAAGGATGTAGAAGAATGACTTTACCCTGCAATATCTGAGGAGGTTGACACAAGTTCATGATGAGTTTGCAGGAGTTGGTGTTACTCTTTCAAAGGATGACTTGGTAAGAATATCCCTTTGGGGCCTTCCCAAGAGTTGGAATACCTATCAAGATTAAGTGAACGAGAGGGAGAAACTACTGAATTGGGAACACTTATGGTACGATTTGGTACATGGGGAAATAAGGTAGAATACTAGAGATGGGACCTCATCCAAGGGCAAGGATGAAGAAAAATTTTCATTGGTTGGAAAGGGAAAGAAGGGAAAAGGTGAAGAAATCACAAACCAAATTAGAATCCAACCAAGGGAGAAAGAAGAAATATTTGTCAAAAATTAAATCCTTCCATTATCACGAATACGAGCACTATGCCTTGAAGTGTTGACAGAAAGAGGCAAGTGAGATGACCTTAAGAGGAGTAGTGGGTGAAGCCTTGGATTCATAGTTCGACTTGGACTTTACCCTTATTGCATGCATGTCCAACATAGTGATGGGGAGTGTGTGGTACTAGGACTCAGGTGCATTGTTCCACATGATAGGGTGTAGATACTTTTAGTGACTTGGAGGAGAAATATCTCCATATGTGCATCAAGCTAGGGGAGGATGAAAGGTACAACATGACCAGTATTGGTACAGTTAAGATTCAGAGGGAGTCACGCTCCCCTCTCAGGCTCAAGGATGTCATGTTTGTTGTAGGCCTAAAGAAAAATCTCATCTATGTTGTTGTTTTGGAATACCATGGTTATGACGTGATCTTCAACAAAGGAAAAACATTCCTGAGACATATAGCCATGAGACAGGTGAAGAAGATCAAGGTTTGTGTGAAGAATCTATGTAAGTAGATGTGGAAGATTTAGTTGCTTTAAAAACTAAGGAAGCAAAAGTGCAGGGCCATGATGTAGGTGAACTTTAGCACATAAGACTTGGCCATTTGCATCATGGAACCTCGAATAGTATACAACAAATATCCACTAGCCTCCCTAAAGGAGCACTTGACAAGCAAGATGTATGCAAAGGATGTACCTTGGGGATGAACATAAAGTCTAAATTTCATGATCGAGACAACAAAGCACATGCAGTCTAAGAAAGGATCCACTTTGATGTTTGTGGACCTTTCTTTATAGCCTCCACTGCCTGACACAAATATTTTTTCCTTTTATTGATGACTTCTCACATAAATGTTGGATCTCTTCATGTGGAAGAAAGATGGGACATTCTCCAAGTTCATAGAATTCAAGGAAATGTTTGAGAAAGAAACCAACAAGAAGATGAAGGCTCTCTGGAGCAATAATGGAGGTGAGCATATGTTGAATGAATTAGAAAATTTATGTGCGAAAGAAGGAATTCGATGAGAGTTGACAAAACCCCACCACCCACATCAGATTGGGGTGGTTGAGAGAAATACCAATAGCATTTTCCGAGAAAAAAGGGTGATGTTGCATGGCCAAGGCCTACCTCTGCATTTGTGGGTTGAGTCATGCAATACAACAGTTTGTTTGTAGAACTAAAGTTCTCATCATATTCTTGGCATGATATTACACCGAAGGAGGATTTCTCCAGAAGAAAGTCGGATGTGTCACACTTAAATATTTTTGGAGCCTTTGTTTACTACCATCTCTTCAAAGAATCAAGGAAGAAACTTTATTCAACAGAAAAATTCGGGGTATTTGTGGGTTACACAAAAACTCCCCACAACTAACATGTGTACTTTCCATCACTCATAATGATAGTTATGTGAAGGGATGTAATTTTGATGAAGATAAATCTATGTGGTACTCTCTTGAGAGGGAGCTTTAGATGGCACCAAAAGATGAGATTTTAGCTCAAAAATAGGAACTTCAAGAAGTTGTAGAGCAACCACAAATTGTGGAGCAGAGAGTGGAGATATTCACTAAAGAAAAACCTCCAGAGAGGGCAGAAAAATAACTAAGTTGATAGACTTGTGCAGGATGTGAGGGAGAATGTGGGATATCCTTCAAACTTGTGTAAGCAAAGGAGGTCACCTGAGAGGTACACTGGAAACATGGCTCTTATGACTGAGCTTATAGAGATTGAGCAATCCTATTTTGAGGAAGAAATAGACAAACCTATATGGGTTGATGCAATGGTGGAGGAATATGAATCCATTGCAAAGAACCGTGTTTGGGAAAAGATCCCAAGAACAACATATAAATCAATAGTGGGTTTGAGATGGATATTCAAGGTGAAACAGGAAACAAACAAAAGAATAGGGAAGTATCAGGCCAGATTTGTGGCTAAGGGGTACTCTCAAGTTGAGGGAATTGACTATAAGGAGACATTTTCTCTTGTAGTAAGGTACTCATCCATTAGATCAATTCTTCATCTCGCTCTACAGATGGGCTGGAATATCCACCAGATGGGTGTAAAAACAACATTTCTAAATGGGGTTATTAAGGATGAGGTGTACATAGAGTAACAAAAAGGTTTTGAGACATTTGATCAAGAGTCTCATGTGTGCGAACTCATGTGAGCACTGTATGATCTCAAGCAAGCACCTCATGTTTGGTACACCAAGATCAATAGTTATCTCACCGGTTTGGGCTTCACCATAAGTCAACCAGATGTAAACCTCATCACGTATGGATAGAAGGTAAATTTCTTATTATTGTCTTATATGTTGATAATTTTATTTTAACTAGTGATGAGACGTTGATCATATCTTGCAAGGAGGACCTTGCAAGGGAATTTGAAATGAAGGACATGGGTCTCATGTAATACTTTCTTAGGTTGGAAGTATGACAAGGTGATGGGTAATTATTTGTCTCTCAAGGCAAGTATGAAAATGAGATACTACAAAGATTCTACATGGAGAGTTGTAAACCCATGGAAACACCTCTAACGAACAACTAGAGGAAGGAGGATGCCACTTCAAGTGAAGTGGATGCCACCATTTATCGACAGCTAGTGGGTCCACTCATGTATCTTCTGAACACATGACCAAATATGTGATGTGCAATCAACAAGATAAGACACGCTATGGGTAGGTCAACCAAACTATTTTGGAAGGCAACTAAGCACGTTTTACGGTACATCATAGGCACTACCCAGTTTAGGCTATGGTATAGATGAGAAAAGGGAGTGAAGTTGTGCGGCTTCACAGATGTAGGTTGGGCACGAAGTCCATTGGAAAAAAAGAATACATCAAGTGTCATTTTTAGTGTTGGGTTTGTAGTTGTTTCTTGGTATGATAGGATGCAAAGATCTGTGGTGCTCAACTAGACAGAAAAAAAATACATGGCTGCAAGTCAAGAAACATGTGAGGCGATATGGATCAGAAAGATACTTGTTGGACTATTTGGTCAGATGATGGATCCAATTGTGATGATCAGACTTGCATCAATCTCTCTGAGAATCTTATATTTCATGATCAATCCAAGCATATAGATATCCAATATCAGCATTTACGAGACTATGTCTAGAGGCAAATGATGTTGCTACACTCCATTCCAATAGAGGAGTAAGAATGTTGACATTTTGACAAAATCTTTGTCAAGAGGGAAGTTCGAATTCCTTAGGTGTAGGATAGGGGTGGTTGATAATCCCTTTCTTACAGAGAGGGTGTCTTAATAAATGTAGCAAGAAATTCTCAATTTGATTTTTCCTTGATTAAATTGAGAAAATTTGAATTTCCACATCAACAGACAGCTTGGATGCAGTTAACTTGTGTAACATGGCTTGTGTCAACTGGTTTACACAATAAATTCAAGTTGGAGTTATAGTTCAGTTAAGCATGTATGATTGTTAATTTGTAGCAATCAAAATCAGTTATCTCAAGTTATTTTTAGTTAAATTAGTTCCAACTACTTGAGGAACTAGTGGAAGGTGAATTGTGCAGTGGGACTTCAGTCAAACTCAGTGATCATCTAGTTAACTAATATATCAACCAAAAATAGCTAATGCATGGAGAATTTGAGTTTCACAACTGTGGTGGAGATTCCAAGGCAGTGTAACATCAACTGTATACTAGCCTTGAGTGTATAGGTGTTGCATATAGTCAGATGATCAACCTTGGGAATTTTGCAATCCATTTTGTAAAAATTCCTAAATATTAGGGGCCTAATTTCTCAAGGAATTGTGCAAGGAAATATGGGCTCAAGTAGAGGTAGAAATTTACTAAGTCTGGCTTAGAGTCTGGCTTAGAGCTTCTCAGTGAGTAGAGAGATAGGTTATTCACTTTTAGGTTGTGCTCAGTTGAGAAAATAAATTGCAATACATTTCTATTAATCATATTAGTGTAAACATACATTGGAGTTTTTAGCATATTGTTTTCATTAGGAAAAAATTTGTGTCATGTGTGTTAGTTCTTATTGCATGTATGAAATTTTGGTTCTAAATTGTGAATTAAATTCCAGAGAGCAGTAGAGTAGGCTTGTGTCTTATGATTTTGATTAAAACTTCATGAGTAGTTGCAACTCTACACCATAATTTCTACAAGGATGGTGGAGGAAAATTACAAAATATTCATTAGTAGACAATATGCCTACTTCAAAATATCTATGACAACTTTTGCGAGAGGAATACATTGAGGATAAAAGATTGGTTTTTCAAAGAATTAGTCACAAAATTCACAAGGACGGTAATTTTGGTTGTAGGTGTGGAGGTAGATGGATTAAATGTAATTTTGGCTGCATGTTTGTAGGTAGACAAGTCACAATTACTCCTTTGATTTTTGTCGATGATGTGTTACTAATTGGTAGATTGACCTATTTTGATTGGTCTTTGAACTCCTTATGAATAATATTAAATCTCATATGATTTATTCTTAACCAGATGATGCATTGGTGCTGGAGATTTATCATATTTTTGGTGGTATCTCCACTGCATTGGATGCAGATTTTAAATATCTTCGATTTATGCTCAAACCTAATTGCTATGGAATTAAGGATTGGAGCTGAATTATAGAGAAAATCCACTGCATACTTTTATCATGGGAACACAAGATGCTCACCCTAGGAGGCAAGTTGAATCTAGTTTGAGCAGTCCTTCAAAGCATTTCTGTATATTGGCTTCATATTTTCGCTCTACCTAAGAATATCAATAAATGTATCCTTCCAGCTTCATCTTGGCATGTGAAAATTTGCGTTGTAAAGGATAGAGTGGGCTTGGTTGTTGTTTACTCTGTATGGAGGTCATGGATGACCAGAATTATCTATTACTTTGATTCTCTAGAGTAAAATAAATTTGGAATGGTGTATTTAATATGTTCAATTTACAGGCAGATTAGAGCTACTCTTTTGTGGTTTATTGTATTTGGCATTAGATTATTGAATATAAAACATTTGGACCACTTCTAATATACATTGGCAGATAGACCCAAAGAAAGAATTATTGTCCCAAGCCCCTTTGTTGTGATACATCCACCTCCCTCCTTGTCAAAAAAGTTAAAGGCCTTCGTGAACTTAGACATAACCTCCATCCCATATTCCTTTAGTAGATAAAACCCTTCTCTCATTTTCTGACCATGCCAATCTACCCTCCATCCCATATTCTCTCATGAGCCCTGTGTAAACCACCATTTCGTTCAAGGATGGGGATTTTGATGCCTACTTTAACCATATTTTTAGATACTTTCCCTCTTTTATTGCTTATGGTTTCTTAAGTTGGCCTCCTCTAAATATTCCCTACTCTCCTTAAATTATTTGAAAGGTATCCTTTGGCTACTAACCCCATTTTACTAGAGATCCTTGACATGTCCCTTGAAATTTTGATTTGGCCCCATGAACTATTTTATGCCAGTGAGTCGAAAGCTTTAAATTTCTTTTCCACATATTCATTCATGACCAAACACTATACCACTAGTTCTAAGAATATTGTGGTTACTATCACCACAATAAATGTATATTGTATTTGTGAGGAGATAAGAATTGTATATTTCCCTTTGGGACAGTCCAAAAATATTTTGATGCACCCTATTTGTCTAACACTCTAGTATACTTTATGACCTTAACTCCCATTCCATTTTCATCCATGTGGATGTACTTTATGATGTTCTAGGAAAACCTAATGTCCTTGTCAACTCCCTCTCATCTTCCTTGTCATGTTTTCTAGGACTTGTGTATCCAACAAGCAATTTGGGAGATGAATGACATTAAGGTAGAAAAACAAGGGGTTTTCAAGTCATTTATTTAGGGTTCCCAGTAACATAGTCCCACCATATGATTCACCCAATCCCTAAATTGGGGTTTAGTGCTATTTTAATTAATTATAAGATGATCATGGCGGGCCATAATTCCAAGTTAAATGCTACTTCATAGGATATTATTGGAGATACTTTAGGAGACACATCTTTGGATAAAGGGTCAAGGAAGGATTTTGACTTCAATATCAAACCATCAACCATATCCTCAACATTTGTCCCATCAACCATATCCTTAACATATCGAATCAACAATCAAGAAGACAACTGAGGTGAAGCACGGGAATCCCCTCTTGATTATGTTGTTCAGGATATATATCAATATATGAATGCCTCTACACTCCACCAACTGTGCATCAATACAAATTTTGTTTCCCCCATTGTCCACCAAGATGGATACGCATTGTCCCAACATTGTGCCTCTGATTGCCAAAATTGTAAAATTGGGATTTTCCATGTCAAAACTTTAATTCAAGATTGACCATGCATTGGAAGGCCATTAACACAATATTAGGACATAAAAAATAAATAATTGACACAATACCAAATACAATACATACATTGATTTTTGTCTCACAATGTATCTAGATGCCAACTGAGCAAGTTCACACAAAGAGAGAAAGGAAATGTCATGATACATTGTTCAATCTGTACTCAAGAGAATTATCTTGGATAAGGGAGAAGTAACATTTAGTTTCTTTCTCATATACAAAGGCAAAATTGTGAATCAATGTCAAATGCCTTTTTTGAAGCAATGTTGTTGTAAAGGGTGTTAGAAAGCTTGCATTGTAGGCATGGCCCTCACACCATACTAGATTGTGTTAACCAAAGCATGTTAAACATGTCCAATGATCTCAAACTTCATGAGCATGTTCAATGAGTGACCATAAATGAGGGGTGTCGGAGTGGCTAATAATCATATATTATAGTGGATGGTTGTCATCGTACATAACATCTGTGGTCCAAGTCATTTTTTTGGTGGCCAATATTGGTGAATCATTGTATTACATCATGGTAGAATATCTTGTCTTTTTTAAAAGAAAAAATATGTTGAAAATAAATTAAGTTATGGCTCATGCAAATGTTCAATATTTTTGTGTTGTGAGTGGCTTGCATATTATATGCATCATATATCTATAATCACTTATTTCAAGCCTACCTTAAGAAATAAATGAAGAGGTGCAAGGCCTTTTCATAATAAGGACTCCCACCAACTCCTCTCCTTGTAGCAATATTTCAAACATCAGCCCATAAATCAAACACATGCCCTTGTTTCTCTAGTTTGGAAACCCTTGGATGGATATGAAAGTGAACTCCTCCCAACCACTTCTTTAACAATCTGTTGAATGCCTTTGATTGGTATGTGTAAATGATTTTGATTGATTCGTGGAGAAGTGTGAAATATAATTTTTCATTGACATAATACAAACACCAAACTTAACCCATGGTAGCCAAAATTTCAGCCTTACAACTCTCTCATCCAATATTAAATACTTCACTAATTAATCTAGGGGTAATATCCTTAACAATATATTAAATATTAGAAGCATTCATATTAATTGAAAAAATAAGAATATTATTTAATATTAAGTTATAATGCAGGTAGCTGCTAAGTTGACATATGAGACCCCCTTTAACTATTTAATCTATGGATGTGTACATACCTTAATTTCCATTGGATCGAATCCTGTTACCTTTAAAGAGGAAACACTTTAACACAAATCAGACATGTAAATACAAACTTAGTTTGTATATGTATCAAAGTTACTTTGAGAGTTGCATGGAATGCTTAATTTTGTATAGAAGCAAGGGAAAACTTGAAGGGTTGATCACATCAAACATGTATGCTCAATTATGGTTATCATAGGTATATTAGTTTGGTTTTCCCAATTGAGAACTTGCACACTTTGTTACTATTGTTAAACGCATTTCACGATGGTTTACTAGTGTAACATCATGTATATTTAGTTGTGTCTATTAAAGGCATGTTAGTTCAATGACAAAACCAATAGTTTGTCAACTTGGTTAGCTTAGTGAGGTATGTGTTAATCATCTTAGTGAACAACATACAAGGTCAATTAGCTTAGTCATTGACATGCACATTCCATTGTCACTATTAGTGACATGTTAGGTTGGATATTAATATGTATTTTTGATTAACATTATCTAGGAGATTAATCGAATCAGCATGCATGTTTGACTACAATTGTTGGAGATATGTTAGATAGATCAACCCCATCAACAACATTTATGTTCAAATGCACATGATAGAGGCATCACACAATTGTCAATTGATTAGTAACATGTACATTTTGGTTATCACTATTAAAGTTGTGTTAGATTGGTTAACTTGTTCAACGACTTGTATGTTTGGTTACAATTATTAAAGCCTCACTTGATTGTTTAATGTAATAAATGGAGTGTAAGTCTAGTTACCATTGTCGAAGGCATGTTTTGTTGGTTAGATTAGTTAACATAATATAGATTCAACTATGATTGTTAAAGCCATCCAAGGCTATTAACCCCATTTAAAGTAGTGCATAACATCAATGGGGGCATCCTTATTGCATTTTGTGTGATTATAATATGTTATTTTGTTTTGTAAGTCGAAGATTTTAATTAATAAAAAATAATATACAAGGGCGTCAAAATGCATGGCTTATAGTTATTTATATATTTAATGTAATATACCTTTCATTAAGAAGAGGAAACAAACTTTGGGTGATAGGGGAAATGGCGTTCTCTAGGGGAAATGTCGATCTCATCTATCTCATCTTCGCTCTCCCTTCCGTATCATTAGCATCCCTCTCATTTTTTTCTTTATCCACCAACACCAATAATAGAATTTTTGTGAAGAAGTAGCATTAGGACGAGGGTTAGAGCTCATATGTTTATCTTGGGTTTCTCATTGGGGTTTCTGAGCTTACATATATTTCTTTAAATTCTTCTTAAATGTCCCAACAATATCCTTTCCCATCTCTTGTTCATGAAACTTCAGCTTGCGAGCACAATATTCATCCTAAATTTCCTTTGAAGATTCATGTAGCCATTTTGCACCAAGGTCTATTCCTGCAGGGGAGATTGGGAGGATCTACATTTGTCAACAAACCTTTTTATTGTTGTGCCATGCCACCCCAAACTTTATAGCCCAAGTTTTTAGCCAAGATATATCGTCTTCCATATGTAAACTATTTATCAAATTGATAAAAAGTGAAGACTAAGGTCTTCCATGAGCTTTTATTTGAAGATGAGAATGACACTGAAATGTTCATTTTTAACTGTACACCTAAACAAGCTTAGAGACCCTTCCACCTCACTGGCTTAAAATCTGGACTCAAACCATGCCAGAATGTGACATTTTGAAGCGTGTCACTCTAGTCCCTTTGAAAAGGAGTGACATGACACCTTTTGTGAAAGAGAAACAAGAGATTGTCACCTCTTGCCCCTTTGAAAGTGGTGAAACTTTTTAGAAAAATGGTAAATGTCTAAAAACATCATGGAAAAAGGTTTCCAAAAATTTAATAACGATTCCATTTTATTAAATCACTACTACAAGAGACTATCACATCTTCCCCCTTTAAAAAAGGTGAAATTATCTAGAAAAAAAAAATATCTGAAAAAATCGTGAAAAAAAGTTCCCAAAGCATTTAAAAATGATTCCATTCCATTGAATCACTATTACATGAATTCATCTTAAAATTTCATTTATTTATTAAATTTATGATAATCAATTTCCCCATGGAAGGCATTGAGATGCATTAGAAAGATATATATATTATATATATATATATATATATATATATATATATATATATATATATATATATATATATATATATATATTATATATATATATATATATATTCATAAGAGCTTGTTAAAACATACCATGGTAATTTAATAACTTTATTTAAGACATTTTGTCTCCCACGTACCAGTGACTAAATAAAATTTCGAGGTGGGAGATGCCATTTTTGTTAAAACCCTCACGGAGAACCCTCAAGGAGATTTCAATAATGGAAGAAGAACAATGGGTGACACAATTTTGTTCATACCTTGGATTTTTGAATTCTGGAGAAGGTTTCAGCAATTTTGTTCAAACCATGATTATTTGAATTTATCCTATTTTTCCCTTCTTGTTTGATAGAGGCAGGGGATTGTTGGGGTTTTGTGTAGGGAACGGGACACCTAACTGGAACTTGTGTAGCTCCTTGATTTCATTATGGAACCCCAGACCCACATAAGGTTCAAACAAGGCTTTTCCTTTCCACCATCACCCAAAAAAAGCCCCTTTCTCTCTATAGGTTGTCACCTTCTCCTCGAAGGTAGTGAAAGAGGTTGATAGACCTATTCCAAAAATTCTGGACTAGAGTAACTAATGAAAAAGCTTTGGTTGTTGGACATCTGCTTTGGAATCATACATTTTCCCTAGCACATGCAACTTGGAATTTTTGAAACTCCTTAATTTCGTTATGGAACCCCAGACCCACATAAGGTTCAAACAAGGTTTTTCCTTTCCATCGTCACCCAAAAAATGCCCCTTTCTCTCTATAGGTTGTCACTTTCACCTCCAAGGCAATGAAAGATGTTGATTGACCTATTATAGAAATTTTGGACTAGAGTAACTAATGAAAATGCTTCGGTTGTTGGACATCCCCTTCAAAATCATACATTTTCCCTAGCACAACCATCGAAAACCCTTCTAAGGCTGCTACAGCAAAGGCCGTTGATACATCTGGGGAAGAGGGATAAAAAATTCATGGAGCTCATCGACCTGCCAAGCCTTGGGAAAGGAATTTCGACTATATCCATTTCTTGCAGTGGTAAGTCTCTATCTGACTCCAATTCTATTATCGAATTACTGTCTTTGGAAGGTTTGATGGTTATTGAAACTAGAGTAGATTAAAGGAAAGGAAAAACTAGAGTAAATTAAACTCAATTTGAATCCATGATGGAATACAAATTTTGCTGCTATGAAAAATAGTGTGCAGCATGCACCGAGCATGGGTACTAGAAATTACTAATTCGAGTATATAAAGGTTTTTTAAACCGAAGATATAAAAATCATATAAAAAGTGATGGCTCTAGGCTAAACCCACGTGTGTGTCCTAATTGCCTCAATGAGTTGATATGAGAAGAAATGTTGAGAGGCATTTCGCTTAGACACCAATAATAATCATACCCATTTAAATGAGATTTTAGAACATTGTGTTTTAGATTTCAAGATCCTTGAAATGATCTTTGTTTGTCATGAACCCACTTTCCTTTCATACCAGAACCTCAGAGATGCACAAAGGTTGATCCTTTACCTTCAATAAGCATATACCCAATGGAAAACCACGCACACTATTTTTCAAACCTTCTTGATTGATGTCCAAGGGCTGAGGATACTTCACCTTTTGTAGCCTTTTATATTCTCGGTGAGACAGACAAAGCCCTAATACAAGGCCGAACGCATGTTAATGAGCTCAAAAATAATATTATATATATGAGCTTAGATGCAAGGAACTTTATAGCTTCAGATATGATTTTATATAAACTTGCAACAGAGAAGGAATTCTGAGTGAGACAATATCTCCAAACGAAATTCAATTCAAGGGTGCTTTCATAATAGAATATTTGACCCTAAAGCAACCAAAGCTTCCTGGCTGTAGTCATGACAAAAGTCCTTAGATATAGATCATTTGACCAACAATTTGACAAAGAGCTCTATCCTAGAGATGCTTGATTGATGAGGCCTTGATCTCATTTCCTTTCTGGGATTTGCAACCTAGAATTTTGTAGTAGGAGTTTCAATGCTTCATGATGACTAATCTTTGAAGAGGAAGGAGGTCAATGTTGTCAGAAAACTTCTTGTGATTTCTTTCTTTCTTGCTTGGGCTTTCCATCACCTTAGCTCTGATACCTTTCCCTCACTTTAACTTTGATGCCATTCTGGCAGGGCAAGCTAAACATGAGAACAATAGAGGTAAGAAGTTGTAGATTCCTGTGTTGTCTGTCTTTTAGATTCTAGAACATCATATGTTTTATTGCCAATTTCTGCTAAATTTAAAATTGACACGCTGATCTGAGAAGAGGGTTTGCAATGCTAATAACCTCTTCTTCAGTCCATGTTGGCACACTCGAGTCTTGTTAAAGGATGAACTATTTTTTGTGCAAAAATGGAAGCACACGACAACATACAACATGTTTTTTGAGAATCAAAACAACTTCTAGAAGTGCTATGAAATTAATCCAACACTATGTTTATAAATCAGTTCGTACTAATGGACACAGGATGTGTAAAATGTATTCTCTAACAAAATATTTCTCTATTGGCTAGTTTAAAGCATACAGCCTTACTCCTCTCTTGAAGAGAGGGTACTTGCTTCCCTTTCATTTCATAGGTATATGAAAACCCAGTTTTAGAAGCACCCATAACCATAAATATTATACCAACTCCCTATGGTTAGCGCATCAATAATGTAAGTGTAACACTCATCCATGTGGCAGTAATAAGGCATTTAGCTAAGGTTTTACTTACACTAGCATTCCAGACCATTAATATCTATTCATGGCCTCAAAATGATGTATTTCCTTTACTGAATAGAACACTCATCATTTCTCTCCCCCAATCATCAAATTTTTTCTCTTCATTCTGAATGAGAAATCAACCAACAAGTCACCATTTTAAATGTTAGATCACAATATGCTTAGATTATCTCTTGTGCTTACACTCTAGTATTCTCGCAGCTTCAGAATCGTGAATCTTAAACACAGTCTCATGATGTTCATTCATGGAGGCATAATTCACCCTTGCTTTGCATCAAATTACCCGCCTAGCATTCCCTTTACCTTTACATGCCTCAATGCAAGGCATGCCAAGTCGGTACCTGCTTAGTTAAATTAGTAGTTTGAGGGGCGTCATATATACCCAATGATGCCTACATGTTCTTCCTCTTCCTATGTCATAGTGTATGAACAGTCAACTAGACTGGTGAGGATCCCCATTAATAATAACATCTATGTTGGAATCTGAATCTGAATGACATGTTTCCCTTAATTATATGTTTTAGTTTTTTAACCAAAAAGGCTAACAGAGATAGAGACCCTCAAATATGTCTACTTCCATCCCCTATGCCCATTTTCACCTAGGTTTTTACCATGTCAGTGTCCATTTCTTTCTCAAAACTGCATGAAATTAGTTGATCTATCCATTTTGTAATGCCTTTGGTAAAATTCTCTATCAAATTCTCTGAAGTATATATGAGATCTAAGGGTTTTTTTGGTTGTTGATAACTTCATATATTTTTGTTGACCATGAGATGGGCTTGATGTAGAGGATTATGATTGAGTAAGGGTTGCATTGCTTGATATCTATTTAGGAGGAGGAGAAGGAGAAATGTGTTGTTAGGGTTGAGAGTAAAAGATGGTTGTGAAAAGAGGTGTGTGGAATGGAGGGTGGCAGGGCTACTAGCATGGTAGAAATGGAGAATGGGGAGGTCAGGATTTTCATCATCGAATAGCTGTGATGGGCTTCCTTGTTATCTTTGTGGTCATACCATTGGTTTTTCTGGCAGCTAGGTTTCGTTACTCCACATCTACATCTGCAACTGGTGTTGAGGGATTTTCTCCCCTAGGGCTTTTGGGTGGAAACCCTAGCAGACTGAAAGTTGTCTAAATAGAGAAACACACATTCACACAGCCATTACGCTATAATAAGCAAATTCTAAAGTGAGAAGGGCGTACCTTAGGTCCTACGTTCGAGAAGTTCCTCAAGGGTCCAAACCCTTCTTCAATTCCCTTTCGCTGCTTTGTCCTGCGAAACAAACAATTCCAAAGAATGCAGCAGTATATCGACAAAGACTTATACAAAAATCATCTTTATGTTATAAAAGAAGGAAGTTAGTTATGAACTTTAAACAACCATTCATACATGAAATTCAAACATGAACAACATAAACATAAAGAAGAAGCATATCGGGAACCAAGACGTGTTTCTTTATTATAGACAAATAGAATGTACAAAAGGAGTAATATCACCTGAGTAACCTTTCGCAGGCTCCAAGCAAAGATTCCTTCTGGATCCGTCCAGCCTCAAGCCTCTAGCATATCTCCTTCCAAGACTCACTTCATGATGCCATAACTAGTGGCTGAACATCAAATCACAAGGAAACAAGGGTTTCCTGTACAAATGGGGCAAGTGCAGAAGGCACAAGGGTCTTCAGACCTGGTCAGGGGAAAAATCTCAGTATAGTAACCTTTCTCTCTCTTCTCTCCTCCCTTAGGCCTTCCCTTTCATGTCTTTTTATACCAATCCCAAAGTAGTTTTTTAGTTAGGAGTTGGTTGGGAACAGTTGGGCCACGGGCACTAACAGGTGATCAGCAGGTAAAACCCACGATCTCTGCCCGAAAATAAGGGGTTTTATATTTTTTTAAGTGTTTTATACATATACGCGGGTTGGGTATATGCAGACCGGCGTATACACGCGTTTAACTCAGGGCAATGTCGCGTACAGGGAATAAAACATTGCTTTTTAAATTTGGGACCAGGTCTGGAAGGAGGGGTTGCCCTAGGCCATGAGTGTAGCATCACAAACCATAATAGTGAGATTTGGAGCTATAACAGATGCCCCCTAATATATGAGGTCAGAAGGGGAACATGATGGCCAAAATATATTAAGCAAGTACATGGAAAGGAAATCTGCCAAAAACCGAGGAGTACTTCACCAGAATTCAGCCTGCCAAGCTCTTGAAGCCCCGAAAATCGGGTCGGCAACAAGGGGGATACCCACCCAGTCCGGACCTTGGTTGGCAGCTCCTTATCCGTTTGGTATAGCGGGTCCGACTGGGGATGACGGGACGAGTTTCTCGACCTTGGGTGTGTGCATGTGTGTAGAGCTTGGACTATGCTGATCTAAGAGGAATTTAAAGCAAATATAATTTAGACTCTTTAAACTAACTCTATGCTATTGTAATCTAGTAAGAAACAACACAACTAATCTACACTAACCCGGGGTGTATATCTTCTGTTATGCGATCTAAAAAGATTTCAAACAATAACTGGTAATAAAGATCATTCAACTATCATAAGAATAGAAATCATTAATGATAAACTATTTTGCATAAGAAGTTAGACAAAACAGTTATGAACAGCATATCGCATAATAAGTTACTCGTATGTCAAGCATAAATAATATGACTCCACCGTACAAAAGTGCCAAATGATAACCCATACATTCATACGATGACATATAAACAACTGAAACTATAAATTACTTAAAGAACATAAGCAGGAATAGTCAAGAGATAAAAGTACCATTTATGACTGGTTCCACTCACAAGCTTCAAGCAACAATGATTTATCTCTCCTTGTTCTAACATCTACTAAGAGTACAGAAGTGCAACATCAGTAGCAGATATCAGATGCAAACATTAATAAACATTGATCCATCCATTCATCAAAACCACCTCTGAGGCGCAAAAGAGCATGTTCTGAGGACGAGTTTTTGACAAATCTCCGGACCCTTCTCTAAATGCCTGAGAACGGTTTAAATACTGCTAACTAATTAACTTGATTACATAAATTTGGATCCGGTTTTCAAATGACCGTCCCTCTGATAAATCAAATTATTTCTAAAATTAAATCTGACTTTGAACTATTTATGTATTTGCTCCTTAGTGCTGTAAGTGTGCAGCATTCGTCTGAGAAGATTCGGTTGGTTGCCTTTCCCCTTTCGTGCGTGCTATTAAAATAGAAGTAACAAAGGCTGGCGCCACTTTTTGGTAAACTATCAGATATTTTAGAGAATCTCCCGCTGACTGAGTGTATACTTGGTAATAACCCAAATTTCCCTTAAACTGGTTCTTCTTTTGCTATTTTGGTTTCTGACTTTGCGAAGGACTTGATGAGCCAGAAGACTTTACTTTCCGAGCAATTCTCTGGATTGGAAACTGACTTCATTCTTCATTCCGAGCTTTTCTGGCCAGTAAGTTTCAGGTATCTTTGTAACCATGCTACTTTTGTGCGCCTTTGATCCTGGGCTTCAGATGACCTATCGGTCGTTAGCGTCTGCTGATTGATACTCTGGAATATGTAGTCCTACCGTATGTGGTTCCTGCTTCTGAGGAGGTCTCTTCTGTGCTCTTTGAGCATTGGCGCTTTCCCCTTTTCCTTAGATGTTTCCTGCAAAAATTGCTCCATGTTATCTCCTGTTTTATAGTTTGCGTAAAGGAAAAGAGTAAATGAAAATAAAGATTGATATGAAAGCTTCAGATCTTGCGTGTGTATAATCATGACATTCAAAGTGAACTGACTTTTCGAAAAACGAAAAGAAGCCATTCGGGGATTCTTTAAGCTTTTCATTTAAGAGCGCTTATGGTAAATGCGATGCGATGAATTTAGCATCGCTTCTTCATGGTTTGTCATGCTCATAAAAGAAGTGTTTCCTTTGCTTTGCTGCGATAAAATTCTAAGGAAAAAAAAAATGTTCATGGGGGTGTTTGTTTGAATTTTTTACTAAGGGTCCCCTATTTGCTTGGTGTTATTGCTAATACGAAACAAATGAGGGGGGTTGTTGGTGACCACAACAATGGCGATTCACTGGGAAGAACCAGTTATCTCTGACTTTCTATTAAACTTCAACTTCCGAAATAGGAAAATTTTCATCAGTCTAAACTTTGTTATGGGCAGATAGAGTACATTATGTCTTATCCTATCAATGATACTTTGTTTCAACCTTTCTCCATTCCAATCTTTCGCTTCCTGAGGTTTAGCCCTTGTATCTACATCGGCCATTACTTGGTCCTTTTTAAAGATAAAATGAGGTCATCTCTGCTATGCTGGTCCTTTAAAATATGCTCATTTACCATAGGTAGAGCCTCTGCTGCCAGCAGGCATCCATAGCCTCGACAGGGTTACCTGTTACCCAACAATGATCCTTTATCCTGTTTAAAGCAATCTACAATTTTTTAGAGAAAAACCCATTTTGACACTTTTTCTTTTTTTATTATCTAAAGAACAATGTCTTGGTTTGGTGGCCAATTTATGACACAGTCATTCACTTGATTTACACTTTTGCTGAACAAGCTGGCTCGTGATGAGACCCCTTGTCTTTTGATTGCAAAAATCTTAAGTCGTTGCCCTGTTTTGGTGGACAGTATTGGCAAGGTAAACAAGTTATAATATCTGTGATTATGATAAGCCGGCTCGTGATGAGACCTCTTATTCTTTGATATATAGTGCTTTCTCAGATTACTTCTATGAATATTGCTAGTTCCTTTTAGCAAGGAGGAACTCATTTTTTTTCCTTAAGAAAGTTCTGGACGATAATAATAGAGTTTGGAAAATAGCAGTTTTACAGAGAATACTCATTTTATTATTGATACCTTTCATTGTGTTGATATAAAACAAGTTTTTCGCCAAAGGTTGCTTTCATAAAAAAATTTGAAGTCAAAACTAGTATCATATCTAGGGTAAAGTTGGACTCTATCCGTCAATAATAAAGATCAGATTTTCGAAGAAAAAAAATTTACTATTTGTACAAGTGAAAAATCAAAATATAACAGAGGATTTGGTGTCCATTTAAAGTGAATTCCTGTAGTAACCATCTACAACTGGTTTTATTTCTAAGAAAGAAAAACAAAAAGCTATCCTACAAAAATTTAGAAGATTTATCTTCTATGGAAAGTATATTTTCAGGATTTGTCCATTAACAGGCAAAGAATCCTTTCTACCTGCTAAATCCTGCAACACAAACGTTGACGCGCCTATGACTTCTACAATCTGAAAAGGACCAAGCCACATTTTC
>APFE031244549.1:53961-67407 GCA_000404065.3 Pinus taeda | reverse complement strand
AATGAAAAGACCTCCTTTCTATATATAGGAGTCTAAGGGGTCATAACATAATTAGAGCCGACATAAAAATAATAATGTAAGGGCACACTAATAATAATAGTGGGCTTCTATGGGGCACAATAGTAACAATATGGGCACTACATGGGTACATCAATATAATAAGTGGTTTGTACTAATAACAATAAGGGGTGACACGAGTAGTATAGGGGCCTAACATGGAGGATACAACTCTTTATCACTATGAATTATTTTTTGACAATGTATTGGCTACATCTATGGTTGTGAATTCAACTGTCATGAATGCTAAGGTGAAGTGTTATTAATTTAAAATACTCTAAAGTTTCGAAGTCCAATGATTTTGATTCATTTTACATTTAATATTTGGATCTCATTGTAGGTGATTTACTTGTGTTTGCAAGAATCTCATAAACATGTATTTCATCTCGTCACAGACAAGTTAAATTTTGGGGCCACAAAAAATGTGGATTTTCCTTAATCCCCCAAGGAAAGCTGCGATACATGTAGAAAATGTTGATGATTTTAAATGGTTCAATTCCTCCTATTGCCATGTGCTTCGCCAAGTTGAATCCGCAGCTATGAAAGAGTATTATTTCAAGGCAAATAAATTGACTACACTCTCAGCACATTCCTCCAATTTGAAATATATAAATCCAAAATATTTATCCATGCTAAATCATCTTTGTTTCTATCTTCCACAAGTTTATCCCAAACTCGACAATATCCTTTTCTGGGATGATGATATTCTGGTGTAGAAAGATTTGATTCCCTTATGGTCAGGAGATCTTCATGGAAAGGTTAATGGTTCAGTGGAAACTTGAGGATAAATATTTCGCTGGTTTGATAGATACCTTAATTTTTCCAATCCGCACATAGCCAGGCACTTTGATCCTTATGCTTGTGGTTGGGCATATGGGATGAATGTATTTGATCTCAAAGAATGGAAGAAACAAGATATAACTGGAATATATCACAAGTGGCAGAACATGGTAAGTGTTTAGTTTGGTTTATTTATGTTAATTCCTATGATGCTTATTTTAAAGTATTTGAAGTAAATCTCAAGTAATTAGCTAGAAAACTTAATGTGTTTTTCTTTGTTCGATTTCTATGTTTTTCTTTTATTATATGTCAGAATGAGGATAGAGTTTTGTGGAAGCTTGGAACACTACCCCCTGGATTGAACGTTTTATGGCTCTACCCATCCTTTGGACAAGTCTTCGCATTTGTTGGGCTTAGGATATATCCTACCATGGACTGTTCAGAGATTGATAATGCAGTTGTTGTTCATTACAATGGGAACATGAAACCTTGGTTAGAGCTATAAATGACGAAGTACAAGCCTTACTAGACAAAATATATAAAATATGATCATCCTTTCTTACAACAATGCAATATAAATGAATAGTTGTGACCTCAATATTCGTACTGCAATAGATTTTCAAACGTAAAGTGTAAAGGCCCTTGATTTTGGTTGATAATTCATTCTAATTCATTTGTTTTTGGAGTTCCACAGAAGGTTTATAGTTTATGGCTTAATGAGTCAGGTTTTTAGAGGTGCAGTGGCCTAGCGAAGTTTAAGATTTACAAATTTTATGTCCTCATTGTATTCCTTCATAGTTGGAAGTAAAATCCTATATAAGTATTATTTTCTTTGTTAGTTAATATTTCTCTTTCATCAAGTAATTACACAAATTGTTCTTCCAAGAACACAAAGAAGTACGAGACACATAGATTTAGGGTTTCAAGGTAGGGGAAAACCTCCCAATAGGGGAAAACCCAACAATCCTCCTCTTATTGAATTTATTCAAAATGATATATCCAACACAAGACCAAAGAGGCCCTCCAAGTCAGCCCTCCTCTTTAAGTCAAGGTCAATAGTTGAGTCTCTTCCTAGTCAAACTCAAAAGTAGCTTCTCAATTTCTCCCCTTATTCCAGGTTTAGTCTCTTATTATAATACGTTGATTTCCAATTACAGACTATTTTCCTTCTATTACTGATCTTCGGCTACTACAGCAAACCCTTGACTCTTTACCACGGATATTTTGATCTTGCTGCAAATAGATAGCTTTAGATTGAGATTTGGTTTAGTCACAGACTTCGGTTTCTTCAAGTGTTGTAGACTTCTTTTTATCCTCAGTTTTTCTTCTCTCGTTGGATTATAGACTTCGAGCATTTTCACTTTCTTGGTTGCTACCCAAAAGAGGTCGAATATAGGCTAAAATGCCTGGATATCATTCTCCATGAGCTTTGACTTAACTAAACAAAGAGTGACTATGCTTGGATTGTTGCCTGTGTAACGTTGAGATGTCCTGCAATCTTTGCCTATGACAAGATGAAATAGACCTAATCAGACAACACTGAAACTAGCTCAATTCATTGTTTAACTACCATGACCAATTCCTTCATTTTCCCATAGCAGCTATGCTGCAATAGTCTCACATGGAGCGAGGGTTAATTTTCACATCAACATCTCTCTTTTGACAATGAAGGCAATGTGCTAGGCTTTCATCTAATATATGTTCCTAAGATATATTAAACTTATGGTGTATCAGTTATCATCATTCTTACTTAGTTATATTATATGTGTTGTATGTCTTTGTGCTCATGGCTGAAATAAATAACTCTCCATTGAATTTCTATTAGCATCATTCAGAAATTCTTGATTGATTGATGCTCTATGAAATGCATCAGCTCTGAGTTACTCATAATCCACTTTCTTGTTGAGTTAGAGATCAACTGCCACAGTTCTAGAGCTGTTGCATTTCCTCAAGGAGTTGCTAATTTGGTTTTTGTATGAATGTTAAGAATTTCTCTCTCCTTTCTTGGAGTGTTCTTAAGCATTCTTGGGTGGATTTCTACTTACTAGAGTCGTTTCCCTCTCCCCTAAGCATTATTTTCATTTGATGGGGTGATTTTGAGCTCAATCCTGGTTATCTAAGAGTCCATAGATACTAGACAAGGCTATACATAACTACAGGAGATCATTGGCTTCCTAATTTCCCTTCATTCCAATAAATCCATTGAATACATGGGTGTTGAAATCTACAAGGCAAAGCATTATTGATGTGTATTTATGGTAGAATGTAATTATATTATAATTTTGTTAAATTGAGATTCATTACTTGAGTGATTCAAATTTTATGTTGTTCCATTGGTATTGGGAATTGTTACATGAGAACCCATTAACTATAATTATTAACCAATAATATCAAGAGGTTGTTCTGTATTAGAATGATGATTATCCAGTATGATTTATAATGAGGATAAGGTTGAAGAAATGAATGAGGAGAAATCGCATTCAAGGGGAAGTGTGGATGAAAGTTGTATTGTAGAAAAATAAAATACAATAGTATGGACAAATATGGACAAATTATGATGAAGAACATGCAACATTAGCCAACTTTGATGAAAACACAAAGTCTGAACGGTTTGAGCTGTCTCAGTTCACACTTATTGCATATTCAACTCGTGGATCTGTATCTTCTTGTATTAATAATATGGAAGATAAAGATTACATACAATAATGTATACACACTTTTACCTTAAGGCAAAGTGTTGGGCAAAAGACCCTCAAGGAAAACTCCCCTGAGACAGGTATCAAGTCAGTGAGAAAAAACTATTGTAAAGATGCTAGAAGTCAATTGTCCAAGGGTGATTTTTGGATTCCCTCACAAGAACTAAAGATGGTATCCCATTATCCAAATGATATTATCTCAACTAAAAAGGGTATGCTAATAAATGCTTATTGAAAAAAGGCACAACACATTTATCTTTGGTTGGGAGTTTATCCATATTTCCCATGATGTAAATGGTTATAATGTCATATTGAGTAGATTTTTGGCACACCTTTAAGAAGATATCATTATCGAATGGGGGCTAGAAATAAAAAATGTTATCCATTGGACTAGATATAGGATTATATTTGTCTAGATGGGAAGGTTGATATAGTTTGAGCTTATAGGAATTAATTATTGGAGAATGCCCTATTGCAGAAGAAGCTTCGGGTTGAATGAAATTTGATGAACCTACCGTAGAATATGTGAGCTAAATTTTTTATTTTTAATATATGTTTGCCTTATACTATTTCTTTTGACGGATGGCATATGATATGTAGGAAGCTTTTCACTCTATAGAAGATATTCATGGCCTTGTGTATGGTCAAGAAGATTCCTAAACCTCAAATGACAAAAATCTACTATTCAAAGTTAACAAAGATATTTTGGATATTAGAAAATCATTTGTATCATGCTTATGCATGATACAAGCTCTATATCCTCTAGAAAAGCTACAATAAATACTTAGCATAGAAGGATTTGTAGCTGATGGCATCATCTGGATTGTTGGCTGCCATTGTGAAATGGGATGAGGGAAATGTGTAGAAAAATCATATTCTAGAAACCATTTAACTTTGGTTGGGAGTTTACCCATATTTCCGATGATGTAAATACTTATAATGTCATGTTGAGTAGATTTTTGGCACACGTTTAGGAAGGTATCACTATCGAATGTGGACCAGAAATCTAAAATGTTATCTATTGAATTAAATATAGGATTATATTTGTCTAGATGGGAAGGTTGATATAGTTTGATCTTGTAGGAATTAATTATTGGAGAATACCCTATTGCAGAGGAAGCTTTGGTTTGAATGAAATTTCATGAACCTACTATAGAATCTATGAGCTAGATTATTTTTATTTTTAATATATTTTTCCCTTATACTATTTCTTATGACAAATGGCATATGATATGTAGGAAGCTTTGCACCCTATAGAAGATATGCATGGCCTTATGTATGGTCAAGAATATTCCTAAACCTCAAATGAGGAAAATCTACTATTCAAAGTTAACAAATATATTTTAGATATTAGAAAGTCATTTGTATCATGCTTATGCATGATACAAGCTCTATATCCTCCAGAAAAGCTACAATAAATACATAGCATAGAAGGATTTGCAGTTGATGGCATCATCTGGATTGTTGGATGCCACTTCTATTATGCCCTATGATCACAAGCATGGGGTTCATCATTTTGAGCTGGAGAATGAGAAGGAAAGAAGTTCAAGAACGACTAGTCTTCTAGGTTTTGGGATTTAGTTTGGATTCTAAAATGGATACTAGAGAAGTGGTAAGTTATTTCAATGAAAAGGCTTAAGTTCATTTGTATAATTTTTTCTAGTATAAGTATTATATTTTATGCTTACTTCAAGGAGTTTTCTTCCAATACATCTAATAATAATATGTTTTTTTGGCAGTTTTCACGCTCAACACTTCTATCTAAAGTGGTAAGTAATAGGTACAAAGATCATTAAAGAGTTATTTTTGGATTTAAGTCTTTCCTTGATGTTGGTGAGAAGTCAAAGCACACATATGTTCTTCTGAGCACTTTTTATGCCTGTACAGGTTACCTCCCATATGTCTTTCCATATGTACCTTTCACCTTGTTACCTCCAAACTTGCAAGTAAATTGTTGCCTTCCATATGAAGAATTATCAGCCACTGAAACAGAGATCAATGTTTCACCTACCAAAGGTCCGAATGTTCAATCAAAAGCAGTACCCTTAGCAACAACTCCACCTTCTGTCCTAGATCTTCTTAGTTATTTGATAGGTTTAGGCAATGCACTTGTCCCTAGAGATTAGTGAGAAGTAGGCTCTGGGTGGGTATTAGATAGTCAATTCCATTTCATTTTGTAAATAAAAAATGGAAAAAGATTGGCTTTATTGTTGTTAGATGTGAATTGTATTTACTATGATAAGCATCAACCTGATTAAAGCAACTTGTGATATTTGGTTAATGCTTTGTGCAGACTTACATTGCCTGTTTTACTTGCGTCATCAGTATGTCAAGTCCTTCAGATCAATCGGAAACTTATATGGCACGATGGTGAAATTTTTTACAACTTGAAGCTTTAGAATAAATCTTTTGGTCTTGCAGCTACTAGACGTCTACAAGTACAGTTCATAAAATGTGAAAATAGTTGAGATATTAGCTCTATATACTGTAAATATTGCTAGTTTAATAGGATATATATGCACATCTATTTTGAGTCCTTTTCCTAGGTTTTGTTCCTGGTAAATTAGGTGCGACCATTGTAGCCTGGTAGCTCAGCACACACACTGCTACCAATGGTACTATTTCAAAACATATCTCCTAGACTGGCAAACACTCTTTTGTAGGTGGAAGTAAAAAATAATCAACAACTTGTTTGGTATTTTAATGATAATATTTCATTTGAAGTTTTCTTCACTGAGGATGGCAGGATGGACCATGCAACATTTCTGGACGTAATAATGAATGATAGGATCTAAATTTTAAGCTTTGGATGTTTTCTTCATTGAGGATGGCAAGATGGAGCTTGCAACGTTTCTCGAGGTAATAATGAATTCTAGGACCATTCCCTCTTTGCCACTCTTAAAACTGCTTTTTGGGGTTACTTTATTTTATTTATTTATTTTTAAGTTGGTTTTTTTCTTATCTTTTTTTAAAACATTTTGCCCATTACTTTCTCTATGTATTATTTTTTTGATTTATTGTTGCATCTGTAGATTGATTGAATTTTTCTTGTCTGTGGGCTCCTTGAGAATGATTTTTTATAGCCCTTAAGAGCGGGTTTGAGGAAAAGAGTGATTTTTTTAGTAAACCCACACTTCATCTTCATATTCTTTCAGTATTTTGGATATGGACATTTTTATTGGTTTACATATATTGTTTTTCCAATAGTGTCGAGCAAATTATTTCAAGGAATAATTGAAACTAGAGCATCCTCAAATTAGTTATTTCAGTTTTTTTTCCATATCCATTTATTATTTGGGCTTGATTTGATAAAGCTCGGGGTTCAACAAATGTAATATTTTATGCGACAATTCTTGATCAGTTACAATATTCTTGTTTACGATTAGGTTCATAATGACCTGGTGACTTGAGGCTCTCTCAATGTAGTATGTTGCACTCCTAATTCCATTTTGGTCTTAATTACAATCTGCATGTTTATGATAAGGTCATAGTGGCCTGGTCACCTGGGGTACTCTTGGCCTAGTACATGCCCCGAAAGGATCTAACAAGTTTGGTGGACTTAATGGTAAAAGCTCCCAATTCTATTCGGTACCTGCCCTTAGGGAAGGGTAGACATGCCTTACCTATATGGTTGTTGACAATTGGCTTATTATTACATTCGTCTTTTTACTAGTTGTTGGAAAGCTTTCTTGGAAAAATTAGTGGATAGAGTTTAAATTGGATTATCGATGATGATCAGAGTATTACTACATTACATATTTGTAATTTCATAGTTTTATTCAATTGAGGAAGAACCAGATTCATTGTATCACTTTTGTTTTCCCTTTCCCCACTTATATAGCAATGTTGCAACTCTAGATTTTATTATTTCCTTTGACTTTTTCTCTCTGAGATTGAATCTAAAGTTTACAGTACATAGCATAGCCTTTTTCTCCTCTACCATAAGATGCATATGTGTGTAAACCTATATAGTTGATGAAATAAGTTGAGAGTGGATTGAAACAATGATATTTTGTTATGGCGGTGGTGATGAATCATTTTTTCAATTGAGCATAAGATGTCTATATGATATAATGGAGAAAAATGGAAAACAAAGTGAAATTTTTAAAGGGTGCATTGAGCTGCTCTCTTTTGGCTATACATCTCCAGTTATGTTGAAAGTTAGAAATCGAGGCCAAATGCAAAACATTTTTTCTTTCATGAGACTGCAGAAATCGGTCTCCAAATGAATTGAAAGTGTCCTGGTGCACTCTGGCTTGTTCTATCACTAGTCTTACATGGGATGTTTGTATTCAAGTCATTCAGGTTATTATTTTTTTTAGTTATTATATGATGTCCAACTGTGTGGGGCCTTCTACATGGGTAAATTGCACTTGGGTATTATGGACAATTGAGTCCTCAATTATTTTTTGTGCTTTGCCTTTCACTATAGGGTCTTTAACATTTATTATTGTTTTATACCCTGAGCATTAAATATCATCTGCCCTTCTTTTTTATTTGCCTTTCACTACAAGGTCTTTAACATTCAATATTGATTGGTACGGTGAGGATTAAATATCTTCTGCCCTTCACCATAAACCATAAAAAAATTATTTCTTTGTATATAATTTATTTGAATGAAAAAGAGGGAGAGACCTGTTGTTTCAATTTCTCTAGCATGGCATACACCAAACTGTGAAACATGTCGTTTCTATTTTAGCAGAATAAGCATGTAGTTCATCAAATTAAAAATCGAATGATATCAAAGCTACAAACCTAAACACCCATTTTTAAAAATCCCCCTATCATGGAACAACATGGAAATATGCTTACTTCCATTAGAATCAAGCGTCAAGGCTATGATACGTAGCTTAATGTTTTGAACATTGTAGCATGTTTACATGAGATAGCCATTGTGAACTAATGGCATTGTACGAAGTGGTGTCTTCCTTGTGTACAATTTGAAACAAGTTCTTCCTTAGATATATCAATTTTCTGACAATACAACATTCAATAATCATGTGATTCTGGATCCTATGAATAGTAATAATGGGACACATAGGATTGAGAATTGACCAAGAATCGACCGTGGTTGGCAATGTCTAATCTCAGTAATTAGGCAGGGAAGGCTACAACTGAAGAAGGTGATGATAGCAATCTGCAGCAGAAGGCCTTTGATCTGGGCCTTGTTCCAAGCATCTATTCTGTAAATTCCTCAACAGAACAGACACATTCAACCCACTTTTCCTGATAAGGTGTCCAGTACTCCACATATCAAATTTAACCCCATGAACACCCCTAGACATCTCAGGAGCATGGTTCAAGCCACTAACATTATGAGGGTAAATCCGAGGTGCACCAATGTCATCCTCAAAATCTATTATAAGTAGCTCATCTGATTCAATGCTCTTCATTACGTTATCCCATCTGAGATCCTTGTGCATAAACAAAAGGGTGTGAAAAGACACTAGTGCCTTGGTCACAAATTTTAGAGCTTCCACAAGCTGTTTGGGTTTGTTCGTAGTTTTTAATTTTTTTCTTTTTTCTTTAATTTAAAATCAATGAATATAAATGTAATTCTAAAGATTGCAATTACTCTTCACTTGGTTTGGTGTTTGGGTTTGTTCGTAGTTTCTAATTTTTATCTTTTAACTTTTTTCTTTAATTTAAAATCAATGACTATAAATGTAATTTTAAGGATTGGCATAACTCTTCACATAATTTTTTAAAGTGTGCTAGGTCAATGGAAGAGCACTGCTTTAGGAGGTAACATGAATTAATCAATGATTTTGTAGTTCATTTTTAATTAAATATTTTTTATATCGATTTATTTCAACGGTGAGATATTTTTGGATTGATTGTTTTATATTGTCTCTAAAGAGACAAAAGTGATCTTTAAATAAAAATTTTATCGTCTCTTGAGAGACAATAGCTTGTATTAAAGACATATTGTCTCTAATCCAAGTGTTGTCTGTAGAGAGACAAAAATGAAATTGTCTCCTAAGAGACAATAATGGTTGTGTTATATACTCTCTTTATAGAGACAATATTTTTTAAGACAATAATATTTAAAACAATATACTTTAAGATGATATTTTTTAAGGCAATAATATTTAAGACACTATTTTTTAAGACAATAATATTTAAGACAATAAATTTTTAGACACGAGCTTAAAGACAATATTTAGGACAATACACAATTTTTATTGTCTTATGTTAAGTCAATTTACGCAAAAATTGTCTCAAAAATTGTCTTAAAACCCTCCTTTATGTAGTAGTGTAAACTAATTGTATATCAACACATAGTCAGTCGTAAATAAACCAATAATATTGCATTGCATTTATTCTTTCCCATACCTTACATGCAACAATAATGTACTTAACCAAAACTAAATTGATGACGCCTTTGTGTAGACCAAAAAGAAAGCGAAAACATGAACCATGACATATTTGTGCATATACTACACTGAAGAAATATGAAGCAAGATATCACATAAATATCACATACTACCCGAACATAAAATCATTAAGACAAAGTAAGCACACAGGTAGGTTTTTCTCATACATAAATCAGAATTACAATATACCAGTGTCCATCTTCTTCTATTTATAAATAAATAGAGTATTTGGCTCTAAACTAACTATATATCAACACATACTCAGTCTTATATAAACAGATAACCTTCAACTACATTTATTATTTCCCATACCTAGCATGCAATAATAATTTACTTAACCAAAACCTTGAATTGATATGGGAATGCCCTATAAGTAGACTATTTGTCTCTAAACTAACTATATATCAACACATAGTTAGTCTTAGATAAACAGATAACCTTAAACTGCATTTATTCTTTCTCTTACCTGCCATGCAATGACAATGTAATTAACCCTAAGGAAAATAAATCCATGACATACTTTATGCCAAAATTATTAATGATGACATAGTTGTGCATATAGTGTAGTAGTGAAGCAAAAGTGAAGCATAAATTTCAGAGAGGAAAACAAAATCCACTTAGTATAAGTTGGTCTATTTAAGTTGCCATTACCTGGTGTCATAAGTTGCTCTACAATTTCCCGGTGGACTTTTACCATGTGAATCTAGGTATCGCATGTTCCTTTATACTTTGGAAGGAAAATATAGTGTGGTTATATGCAAATATAGTCTATGTGGTATACTTTTCAAAATATTATTAATAAAAAGGTAATCTTGCATTGAATTTAGGTATCACATGTAGCTCTATACCTCGAAGGAAATATATGTGCAGTATATTTTTTAATTATTATTAAAAATTAGGTTTTTTTTATGTAAGATAATAATAAGTTTGTTTATGTAAGATAGGTTTGTCCGTCTTGTCAAAAAATGTTTTTTTTTTTTTTTCTTTTTTTTTTTGAGAATTTATTTGAATAGAATCACTCGATTCATTATTTTCCTAGAAATGTATTGTGGTTAATATTATTAAAAATGTATATAGTTTTATCTAGTATCAAGTGATTTCATGTAATAATATTAGTTGGATTCATAATAAGATTACTATTATGGATATTCAATAGTTATTGAAGATATATTTAAGGAAAAATAATTGAGTTTAAAATTGGAGGATTTACCTCTCAAAATCAGTTGTGATGAATCTCTCATACTACTTTATAAACCATTCATTTGAACTTAAGTTGGGGTGGTGGAGAACCTATGGCCTCCCTACTTATATTTTGTTTCAAGTTCAAAAGAGGTTTCATAAAGACTTTCCTTTGATCCCTACGATTTTGTTTTTTAGGAAGGAGTTTGAGATTGTAAGTGTTGTAGTCATTTTTAAAATTTCATGAATAAAGCTAGCCTTGATGATCTCGTCCACAAATTAAGGCATTGTGTTATGTAAGTTTATCTATGATTTGTAATTATTAGCACAAGAGACCATTAAAATCATGTCAATATTTGGCATGTTCAATATACAAGTCTCAATAAAATATGTTCACATGTTGGAAGTAAATCCAAGGATTATGGAAATACAAATGTGATGGGATGATCAAATTCATGTATACTTTGCAAAGAAAAGCTTGCAAGATATTGCAAAGATTAACAAGGTGTCACAATCACAAGATAAGCTTGCACTTGTTGAACCAGACATGGTATGTTGAAGGAGAATGGTAGTTTTAAAAACCATTGGAAAAGCCTCCATGTACCACTTGTAAATTGTTACACCCTTGACCTGCGAGAAATTCCAGAATACCAAATATGCAAAGAAATACAACCTAGAACATAGAACAAAATAAGAAAAACAGCAAGTATTTTATTATTAAGAGATGAAAGTAGTGTTCATTTGCCACTTCAAGGGGGGAACCTCCAACATAGCAGACCTCAATTACAAAATAAGACTCGATATATCTCAATGGGGAGTCTCTATCCCTTGTATAGGATTCATACTTATTGTGGCCTTCCCAAGCTATTGTCCTCACATTAAAAATAATGTACATAGAATTTTAAAGAGACAACTAGTCACTGTAGTATTTCAGAGGAGTTATTCTTCTCAGACACCCATGCATTGTGGCCATAAATCCTCTTAGACACCCACTTATTATGGCCTTGCCAAGCTATAGTCCTCACTTTAAAAATAATGTACATAGACTTTTAAGGAGACAACTAATCACTGTACTATTTCAGAGGAGTTATTCTTCTTAGACGCCCACGCATTGTGGCCATAACTCCTCTTAGACACCAATTATTGTGGCCTTGCCAAGATATTGTCCAAAATACCATTTCTTAGAATTTATTTATGAGTGTGCTAAACTCAAAAATCTTTCTCAGCAAGCTATGATGTCCTCCTTAATAAGCCATGACGCCTCATAATTGTTTCCCAATTATTTTTACTCTAACTACATCTCTATTTTTATTTCAAGATGTCAATACTTTCTAAAAATACTTAAAAACAATGAAAATACCTCATCATAATATTTAAAACTATAATAACAATTCAAGTAAAACACTTATTGTCTCATTACCTACTAAAAGTAGTCGCTCCTCTTGAAATTGTCTTTCCTTTCGAAGTTTCCATCTTCTCAAAGCCTTCTAGAGAAGCAATTTTGGTTATTTCTTTTGTACTAGGATATTGTAGATGAAGGTATGTTGGGAATGATGGAATATATTTTTTGGCTAATACCCCATTAAAAACGCATTATGACAAATATAACAACTACACTTATATGCATGCATGTTAGCCATTTATTTGGTATATGCATATTTGGATCTATATTTTGAACTTATACAAATTATCCTTAATTATGGAAGTAGTGTTCATTGACTCTTTCATTTAAAGAGAAGAAATTTCAATGGACCTTAACCCCATTGTTGAATGGTGATAATTTTGACAAAATATTAGAAAAACCATGAAGAAAGTCTACTTGTCTTATAGGGCTCCACTAACATGCAAATATTGCATGAGTGAATCCTATAATATCCCAACATCAAAATTTTAATGAAATTTGGTACACTCTAGGTGTTGTAATTAAATTCTTGCACTAAAAACACCTAACACAATAAAGATATAAGAATGCAGCCTCTTCTTTATGTAAATAAATAGAAACAAAATTACATGCCCACACAAGACCTACTAAAGCCCGTGCCTTGGCATGTATGGCTGCCCATCAACAAATAAATTAAATATATTGAAGCACAATCATAGATCCTAGATGGATCCACTATACAAATTACTCCCATGGATATTCATACCTAGGATCAACTAGAACTAGCCTTGCCAAGTTCACAACAAAAGCCAAATAGATAAATGGCTCTCCTATCCCCTTTTATAGGCTTGATTGACTCTTTAGAGACTTTATTTTATTGTTTTCCCTCAAAAACAATGGCAAATACCATGGGCCAATGCCATGGGAAACTGCCACATTAAATACCATGGGAAGATTTCATCCACTTTGACCATAT